>JAUIMM010001113.1:0-80000 GCA_031769625.1 Taudactylus pleione
TATATTTGTACACAACACAAACTTCTTTTCTCTATCATTCTCCTCCTCCTCCTCCTGTTTCCTCCTCCTTCCTCCTCCTCCTGTTCCTCTTCTCCTCTCTCCTGTTCCTCCTCCTCCTCCTCTTCCCCTTTCCTCCTCTTCCTGTTCCTCCTGTTAGTCCTCCTCCTTTCCTCCTCCTCCTGTTCCTCCTCCTTCTCCTCCTGTTCCTCCTCCTGTTCCTCTTCCTCCTCTCCTTCTGCTGTTCCTCCTCCTGTTCCTCTTCCTCCTGTTCCTCCTCCTTCTCCTCCTGCTGTTCCTCCTCCTTCTCCTCTCTGCTGTTCCTCCTCCTCCTGTTCTCCTCCTTCTCCTCCTGCTGTTCCTCCTCCTCCTGTTCCTCCTCCTCTCCTCCTGCTGTTCCTCCTCCTCCTCCTCCTGTTCCTCCTCCTCTCCTCCTGCTGTTCCTCCTCCTTCTCCTCCTGCTTTCCTCCTCCTTCTCCTCCTGTTGTTCCTCCTCCTCCTGTCCCTCCTCCTCTCCTCCCTCCTCCTCCCCCTCTTCCTCCTCCTCTTCCTCCTCCTCCTGTTCCTCCTCCTCCTGTCCTCCTGCTGTTCTCCTGCTGTCCTCCTCCTCCTTCTCCTCCTGCTGTTCCTCCTCCTTCTCCTCCTGCTGTTCCTCCTCCTCCTGTTCCTCCTCCTTCTCCTCCTGCTGTTCCTCCTCCTCCTGTTCCTCCTCCTCCTTCTCCTCCTGCTGTTCCTCCTCCTTCTCCTCCTGCTGTTCCTCCTCCTCCTGTCCTCCTCCTCTCCTCCTGCTGTTCCTCCTCCTCCTCCTGCTGTTCCTCCTCCTGCTGTTCCTCCTGCTTCCTCCTCCTGTTCCTCCTCCTCCTCTCCTCCTGTTCCTCCTCCTCCTCCTGTTCCTCCTCCTCCTCCTCCTGTTGCTCTCCTCCTCCTGTCCCTCCTCCTCCTCTTCCTCCTCCCCTCCTCCTGTTCCTCCTCCTCCTTCTGCTCCTGTTGTTCCTCCTCCTCCTGTCCCTCCTCCCCCTCCTCCTGTTCCTCCTCCTCCTTTGCTCCTGTTGTTCCTCCTCCTCCTGTCCTCCTCCTCCTCTTCCCTCCCCCTCCTCCTCCTGTTCCTCCTCCTTCTCCTCCTGCTGTTCCTCCTCCTCCTGTTCTCCTCCTTCTCCTCCTGCTGTTCCTCCTCCTCCTGTTCCTCCTCCTCCTGTTCCTCCTCTCTCCTCCTGTTCCTCCTCCTCCTCCTCTTCTCCTCCTCCTGTTCCCTCCTCCTCCTCCTCCTGCTGTTCCTCCTCCTCCTGTTCCTCCTCCTTCTCCTCCTGCTGTTCCTCCTCCTCCTGTTCCTCCTCCTTCTCCTCTTCCCTCCTCCTCCTGTTCCTCCTCCTCCTGCTGTTCCTCCTCCTCCCTGTTCCTCCTCCTCCTGCTGTTCCTCCTCCTGTTCCTCTTCCTTCTGTTCCTCCTCCTCTTCCTCCTCCTCCTGCTGTTCCTCCTCCTGTTCCTCTTCCTCCTGTTCCTCCTCCTCCTGTTCCTCCTCCTCCTGTTGTTCCTCCTCCCTCCTGTCCCTCCTCCTCCTCTTCCTCCTCCCCCTCCTCCTGTTCCTCCTCCTCCTTCTGCTCCTGTTGTTCCTCCTCTCCTGTCCCTCCTCCCCCTCCTCCTGTTCCTCCTCCTCCTTCTGCTCCTGTTGTTCCTCCTCCTCCTGTCCCTCTCCTCCTCTTCCTCCTCCCTCCTCCTCCTGTTCCTCCTCTCCTTCTCCTCCTGCTGTTCCTCCTCCTCCTGTTCCTCCTCCTCCTGTTCCTCCTCCTTCTCCTCCTGCTGTTCCTCCTCCTCTTCCTCCTCCTCCTGCTGTTCCTCCTCCTGTTCCTCTTCCTCCTGTTCTCCTCCTCCCTGTCCCTCCTCCCCCTCCTCCTGTTCCTCCTCCTCCTCCTGCTGTTCCTCCTCCTCCTCCTCTCTCCTGTTCCTCCTCCTGTTCCCTCCTCCTCCTGTTCCTCCTCCTCCTCCTGTTCCTCCTCCTCCTGTTCCTCCTCTCCTGTTGTTCCTCCTCTCCTGTCCCTCCCCCTCCTCCTGTTCCTCCTCCTCCTTCTGCTCCTGTTGTTCCTCCTCCTCCTGTCCCTCCTCCTCCTGTTCCTCCTCCTTCTCCTCCTGCTGTTCCTCCTCCTTCTCCTCCTGCTGTTCCTCCTCCTCCTGTTCCTCCTCCTTCTCCTCTCTGCTGTTCCTCCTCCTCCTGTTTCCTCCTCCTTCTCTCCTGCTGTTCCTCCTCCTCCTGTTCCTCCTCCTCCTGTCTCCTCCTCTCCTCCTGCTGTTCCTCCTCCTTCTCCTCCTGCTGTTCCTCCTCCTCCTCCTCCTGTTGTTCCTCCTCCTCCTGTCCCTCCTCCTCCTCTTCCTCCTCAGCTCCTCCCCCTCTTCCTCCTCCTCTTCCTCCTCCTCCTGTTCCTCCTCCTCCTGTTCCTCCTGCTGTTTCCTCCTGCTGTTCCTCCTCCTCCTTCTCCTCCTGCTGTTCCTCCTCCTTCTCCTCCTGCTGTTCCTCCTCCTCCTGTTCCTCCTCCTCTCCTCCTGCTGTTCCTCCTCCTCCTGTTCCTCCTCCTCCTTGCTCTCCTGCTGTTCCTCCTCCTTCTCCTCCTGCTGTTCCTCTCCTCCTGTTCCTCCTCCTTCTCCTCCTGCTGTTCCTCCTCCTCCTTCCTGCTGTTCCTCCTCCTGCCTGTTCCTCCTCCTCCTCCTGTTCCTCCTCCTCCTCCTGTTCCTCCTCCTCCTGTTCCTCCTCCTCCTCCTGTTCCTCCTCCTCCTGTTCCTCCTCCTCCTGTTGCTCCTCCTCCTCCTGTCCCTCCTCCTCCTCTTCCTCCTCCCCCTCCTCCTGTTCCTCCTCCTCCTTCTGCTCCTGTTGTTCCTCCTCCTCCTGTCCCTCTCCCCCTCCATTCCTGTTCCTCCTCCTCCTTCTGCTCCTGGTTGTTCCTCCTCCTCCTGTCCTCCTCCTCCTCTTCCTCCCCCTCCTGTTCCTCCTCCTTCTCCTCCTGCTGTTTCCTCCTCCTCCTCCTGTTCCTCCTCCTTCTCCTCCTGCTGTTCCTCCTCCTCCTGTTCTCCTCCTCCTGTTCCTCCTCCTCCTCTTCCTCCTCCTCCTCTTCCTCCTCCTCCTGTTCCTCCTCCTCCCTGTTCCTCCTCCTCCTCCTCCTGCTGTTCCTCCTCCTCCTGTTCCTCCTCCTTCTCCTCTCTGCTGTTCCTCCTCCTCCTGTTCCTCCTCCTTCTCCTCTTCCTCCTCCTCCGTTCCTCCTCCTCCTGCTGTTTCCTCCTCCTCCTGTTCCTCCTCCTCCTGCTGTTCCTCCTCCTGTTCCTCTCCTTCTGTTCCTCCTCCTCTTCCTCCTCCTCCTGCTGTTCCTCCTCCTGGTCCTCTTCCTCCTGTTCCTCCTCCTCCTCCTGTTCCTCCTCTCCTCTCATCCTGTTTGTTCCTTCCTCCTCCTGTCCCTCCTCCTCCTCTTCCTCCTCCCCTCCTCCTGTTCTCCTCCTCCTCCTTCTGCTCCTGTGTTGTTCCTCCTCCTCCTGTCCCTCCTCCCCCTCCTCCTGTTCCTCCTCCTCCTTCTGCTTCCTGTTGTTCCCTCTCCTCCTGTCCCTCTCCTCCTCTTCCTCCCCCTCCTCCTCCTGTTCCTCCTCCTTCTCCTCCTGCTGTTCCTCCTCCTCCTGTTCCTCCTCCTCCTGTTCCTCCTCCTTCTCCTCCTGCTGTTCCTCCTCCTCCTGTTCCTCCTCCTCTTCCTCCTCCTCCTGCTGTTCCTCCTCCTGTTCCTCTTCCTCCTGTTCCTCCTCCCCCTACCTGCTGTTCCTCCTCCTCCTCCTGCTGTTCCTCCTCCTCCTCCTCCTCCTGTTCCTCCTCCTGTTCCTCCTCCTCCTGTTCCTCCTCCTCCTCCTCCTCCTGTTCCTCCTCCTCCTGTTCCTCCTCTGTCCTCCTCCTCCTGTTCCTCCTCCTCCTGTTGTTCTCCTCCTCCTGTCCCTCCCCTCCTCCTGTTCCTCCTCCTCCTTCTGCTCCTGTTGTTCCTCCTCCTCCTGTCCCTCCTCCTCCTCTCCTCTCCTCTTCCTCACTCTCCTCCTGCTGTTCCTCCTCCTCCTGTCCTCCTCCTCCTGTTCCTCCTCCTTCTCCTCCTGCTGTTCCTCCTCCTCCTGCTGTTCCTCCTCCTGCTGTTCCTCCTCCTCCTGTTCCTCCTCCTCCTTCTCCTCCTCCTCCTTCTCCTCCTCCTTCCTCCTCCTCCTCCTGTTCCTCCTCCTCCTGTTCCTCTTCCTCCTGCTGTTCCCTCCTCTCTCCTCCTGCTGTTCCTCCTCCTCCTGTTCCTCCTCCTCCTGTTCCTCCTCCTTCTCCTCCTGCTGTTCCTCCTCCTCCTCCTCTTCCTCCTCCTCCTGCTGTTCCTCTTCCTCCTGTTCCTCCTCTTCCTGCTGTTCCTCCTCTCCTCTTCCTCCTCCTCCTGTTCCTCCTCCTCCTCCTGTTCCTCCTCCTCCTCCTGTCCTCCTCTCCTCCTGTTCCTCCTCCTCCTCCTGTTCCTCCTCCTCCTCCTGTTCCTCCTCTCCTCCTCCTCCTGTTCCTCCTCCTCCTGTTCCTCTCCTCCTGTTCCTCCTCCTGTTCCTCCTCCTGTTCCTCCTCCTCCTCCTGTTCCTCCTCTCTCCTCCTCCTCCTGTTCCTCCTCCTCCTCCTGTTCCTCCTCCTCCTCCTGTTCCTCCTCCTCCTCCTGTTCCTCCTCCTCCTCCTGTTCCTCCTCCTCCTCTTCCTCCTCCTCCTCCTCCTCCTCCTGTTCCTCCTCCTCCTGTTCCTCCTCCTCCTGTTCCTCCTCCTCCTGTTCCTCCTCCTCCTGTTCCTCCTCCTCCTGTTCCTCCTCCTCTTCCTCCTCCTCCTCCTGTTCCTCCTCCTGTTCCTCCTCCTCCTCCTCCTGTTCCTCCCTCCTCCTCCTGTTCCTCCTCCTCCTTACTCTGTTCCTCCTCCTCCTCCTCCTGTCCTCCTCCTGTTCCTCCTCCTGTTCCTCCTCCTCCTCTCCTCCTCCTCCTCCTTCTCCTCCTCCTGTTCCTCCTCCTCCTGTCTCTCCTCCTGTTCCTCCTCCTGTTCCTCCTCCTCCTCCTGTTCCTCCTCCTGTTCCTCCTCGTTCTCCTCCTGTCCTCCTCCTCCTGTTCCTCCTTCTCCTGTTCCTCCTCCTGTTCCTCCTCTTGTTCCTCCTCCTCCTGTTCCTCCTCCTGTTCTCCTCCTCCTCCTGTCCTCTTCCTCCTCCTGTTCCTCCTGTTCCTCCTCCTCCTGTTCCTCCTCCTGTTCCTCCTCCTGTTCCTCCTCCTCCTGTTCCTCCTTCTCCTGTTCCTCCTCCTGTTCCTCCTCTTGTTCCTCCTCCTCCTGTTCCTCCTCCTGTTCCCCTCCTCCTCCTCTGTTCCTCTTCCTCTCCTGTTCCTCCTCCTCCTGTTCCTCCTCCTGTTCCTCCTCCTCCTTCTCCTCCTGTTCCTCCTCCTCCTGTTCCTCCTCCTCCTGTTCCTCCTCCTCCTCCTCCTGTTCCTCCTCCTCCTGTTCCTCCTCCTCCTGTTCCTCCTCCTCCTCCTCCTGTTCCTCCTTCTCCTCCTGTTCCTCCTCCTCCTCCTTCTCCTCCTCCTGTTCCTCCTCCTCCTCCTGTTCCTCCTCCTTCTCCTCCTCCTCCTCCTTCTCCTCCTCCTCCTCCTGTTCCTCCTCCTCCTTCTCCTCCTCCTCCTCCTGTTCCTCCTCCTCCTCCTGTTCCTCACCTCCTCCTGTTCCTCCTCCTGTTCCTCCTCCTCCTCCTCCTCCCCGTTCCTCCTCCTCTTCCCTCCTCCTCCTCCTCCTGTTCCTCCTCCCCCTCTCTCTCCACACACACACACATATATATATATTTATTTATACACACATATATATATAATCTATACACACACACGTATATAAATATATTATATATGTATATATTTCTCGTGCTCTTACAGCAAAATCGGCATCTTGTAATCATAACCTATTATCTTCAGATTGTCTTAAGGTGCATACACACACAACGATTTTTTGAACGATTATCGATAACGATATCATTTATCGTTCAATCGTTGAAAAAATCGTTCACTTTCTGAGTCAAACGATGAACGATTATCGTTCATGCGCGTTCACGTTTGTAGTTTGTAGTTCAGTCAGACTGACCAACTCAACGATTTTCATTAAGGGAATATGCAAAAATCGTTTGTAGTTCAAACAAATCGTATTACACTTTAAAAAATCTATCGTTCATAAAATCGTTGGTAACAAAATCGTTGTGTGTGTGTGCAGCTTTACTGTGTTACTAGGGAGTACTGATACAGTCAACAAATAAAACAACACAAGATTCTATAAAAGCAACATTTTATTGTAGCATTACCTAAACAGCCATTTACTAAGCATTGCCATCAAAAGGGGGGAATAAACATCCTGATATTAAAAATTCCAATACAAAAAAACAAAGCAACATTTCCATTCCCCCCTATAATTAGGACAAAGCCGTGACACCCAAAAAAGCGTACATGTACAGTACATATTATCTGGACTCCAACCAAGACTTTATATACAAATTAAATCTAATCATACGTTCGGCTACATTTCAAGTACGTCTTTTTTAATGATGCAGGATGCTTTCATATTCTACCTGGAATATATCACACCCCTAGCACAGACTATGAAGTATGTAATAACAGTTTTGTGCTTAAAAGATTACATCATGTAACATATAAAGATATTTTACATATAGTATTTTCATGTCACTTGCGTATTATATGGCTATAGCATTAAAGATAAATATGGAATTGTCCATTGATTTGACAAATGTGATCTATAGGTATTTAAATAGCAATCAGCATGGCTGGATATGGTCTAGGAATGGAGCATGAATTGCTATGTAGGTCAACTTCTAACAATAAAAAAGAGCTGTGGATCCCTTTGGAGGGGTGGGAACCCTCCACTCATCTTTTACCCCAAAAATCCACTTCCATCCCTCACAAAACAAAGAGCAGTGTGTACTTACCTACTTTTGATTTGTGTAATTGTTCTTTCCCCTAAAAAAAATAAAAAGTGAAATGTAATTTTAGATGTCTAAGTCACGTTGGCTGCAATGATGTCACACAGCCAATAGGTGGCAGCCAAGACAGCCTCCAGCTACAGAAGCAGCAATGGGGGTAAAATAAAGGGTACCATGCTGTTGTACTTTATGGGAACTTCAACTAAGTCACACTGTGCATGCGCCAAGGTACATTACCGTAGTCGTCCGCCGCGACTATTTATTTGCAGTGTGATTGCCAGACAGGGAGCATTTTGGAGAGGTAATAGGGAGTTGCGGAGAGAATTACAGGCGTTTTGCGAACGTGACTCACCCTGCAACTGCTATCCCGTATGCAAGGAATTTGGCTCGGGCGTCTCAATTCTCACGCCAATTCTGCGGGACCATGGACCCGATCAGGACTGCGACAATCTAATCATGCTGCGTTTTTGTATGCTCATGCAGCAACAGAAGCTTGGATTGGCAAAGCCGGCAGGTGGGGGTCTCATTGCACCTCCCGGCGGCTGCGGCATTAGCGTATTATCAAACGGCAGCTGTGTATACATATGGCATTAGCGCACATTTCTAAATCAGGCCCTATGCTCCTACTAATGCACACGTGGGCAGCACAGACGGTGTCATGGTCAGCATTACTGCCTCACAGCACTGAGGTTGTGGGTTCGATACCCACTGTGGCCCTAACTGTGTGGAGTTTGTATATTCTCCCTGTGCTTGCGTGGGTTTCCTCCGGGTGCTCCGGTTTCCTCACACACTCCAAAAATATACTGGTAGGTTAATTGGCTCCCAACACAAATTAACCCTAGTGTGTTTGTGTGTGAGCATGTGGTAGGGAATATAGATTGTAAGCTCCACTGGGGCAGGGACGAATGTGAATGGTAAGATAGTCTCTGTAAAGCGCTGCGGAATATGCGTGTGCTATATAAATAACTGGTAATAAATAAATATAAATAATTACACTGATAACGTTATGAACATTATGCACAGACACCGGCAGCCATGTACTCCATGTTAAAAAAATAATAATAATTAATAAATAAAACTCTATGTAAGGAAACGTTTCACTTTATGATTGGTTGCAACTTAAAGCCACTCAGCCAATCCAACATCTCACATGAGAGCACCAGGAGGCTGCCCAATAAGCCAACACTGAGCTGGGCCGTATTCTCCTTCCCATACTGTACATATAGCGCACAAGTCTCACAAATGCCGGATGGTCTCTATACACCTCTATAGGGAGCAGGCTTAGGAATTACGCCCAGAGGTACATTAGGTGGTGTTGGGGCTAAATGATTACAATAAATAAAAAAATACAGAAAATAACAATCTGATCATATTAGATACGACATCCATACAGACATAATTAAACTAGGATTGTGAGTGTACATTATTTGCACACGCAAAAAAAGCCCCTCCTAAGTGACTCCGTGACACTTTTTGTCTCATGACTCACAGTCAAGAGTACCAGAGCTATAAAACACCCACCGGGGCTCAGATGCTAAATGAGCCTTTATGGCTGCTGCTCCTACGTCTGCTATAACATATATTGCAGCTGACATCTGCGGCTCTCTGCTCATCAATTGCTATTTTCCAAGCTGTGGCTGGAACTGTCAGAATGTATTGAGGTAGTGAGCCAGAGTCAGCAGTAACCATAATGACACTCTGGATTCTCTGCTCCCAAATACCACCGGTGGAGCTCTGGTTTACGTCTGCAGCCATCCTGGGTTATTTCCGTGTGCGAGTGTGTATATGGAAAGACTAAACCCGAAAGAGCCTGATTTCCAGCAAGTACTCCACTTCTGCAGAAGGGGACACCTGATACATAGAGAGCGGAGGCCAACGTATACAATCCTGCCAGCCCGCACCTTGGCAGCCTGGACCCCAGACTGAATCTCCTTTAGGGCTGCCAGCTGTTCCTGAAGAGCTCGAATCTCCTCTTTCTTCTTCCTCTCTGCCTCCTCTGCAGCTACCTTCTTCTGCGCCTGAGAAAAACATCTGTCAGTTAGTAGACGTCTGTGTTGTTGTGAAGCCCAAACAGAATAAATGCAGCTGCCTCTAAAGGTAAGGTCTGGGCTTCTCCGACCTTACTGACACATTGAGACTTACTGACACATTGAGACTTACTGACACACTGTAGTCTGTTCCTACAAATGCCAGAGATGCTAATTGACTAACATACATATTCCTTTTATTTGGTAGAGCACAACACACTACATGATACTAAAGCGTGATAGGAAAAATACAGTCACATTAATAGCATAAATCAACAGTCAAAGATGGATGGGAGTGATGTATGACTATCAAGACTTTAACTGTTCCTGGCTGGAAATGCAGATGGCTGGCGACCACTGTCACTCTGCCTGTGGGGCTCCATTATTGCCATCAGCTGTTAATCGCACACACAGTGTCGGACTGGGGCATGAAGGGCCCACCGGGGAATGCAGTGATAGGGGCCCATGCTTATGAGTGTAGCCAGCCCCCAGAGTGGGTCTGGGCCTGTTTAAATATATACAAATATATATAGTAAATACTGCTAGTGAATGTATGATAATGTACCAGATTAATAACAGTAGTGCATTAAAAATAGACAATAGTCCCGTGCAGTATAATTCAAGTGCACAGTCTGGAACCTGATCCCTAGAGGAGGAGGTGGGCCCTCAGGCAGTGGGGCCCACCGGAGGTTTCCCCTGTACCCCTGTGGGCCAGTCCGACCCTGCCAACAGGATCCAGCCTGACCATTCACTAGTCCAGGGGTGGCCAACCAGTCAGGGGCAAAGAGAGCCCCCCCAAAAATATCTGTAGTCAAGTTAAAGAGCAATAGCATTTGCGTGCAAAAATGAGGCATGGCCTAGCTGTCACAAGGCCACGCCCCATTTTTGTGCGCACGCCTTTGGTATGGCATTTGCAGGAGCATGACTGTGTTACACCCCCGTTTTTAGTCACACTGGGGATGAGCCCAGCACATTGAAAATACACAATTTACATAATCTTCCCAATATACATTTTTTTTTTAACCTTTTACATTTGCTGTCATTTTTTATTAGTGGGACTTTTGACAATCCTTGTTTTCAATCATTTTGAATGCCCCCTGTAGTAAGTGCCCATTATGCAGTGCTTCCTGTAGTAGTGCCCATTATGCAGTGCCCCCTGTAGTAGTGCCCATTATGCAGTGCTTCCTGTAGTAGTGCCCATTATGCAGTGCCCCTGTAGTAGTGCCCATTATGCAGTGCCCCCTGTAGTAGTGCCCATTATGCAGTGCCCCCTGAAGTAGTGCCCATTATGCAGTGCCCCCTGTAGTAGTGCCCATTATGCAGTGCTTCCTGTAGTAGTGCCCATTATGCAGTGCCCATTATGCAGTGGCCCCTGTAGTAGTGCCCATTATGCAATGCCCCCTGTAGTAGTGCCCATTATGCAGTGCTTCCTGTAGTAGTGCCCATTATGCAATGCCCCCTGTAGTAGTGCCCATTATGCAGTGCTTCCTGTAGTAGTGCCCATTATGCAGTGCTTCCTGTAGTAGTGCCCATTATGCAGTGCTTCCTGTAGTAGTGCTGTGGCCCGAGGCCGACCACACGTGATTAAAATGTATGCCACCGCGCCGAAGGGGTTAACCCCCGTGCTGCGGCGCCATTTTTAAATGGACAAAAGACGCTAGGCGCCCATTCTAAATGTGTACTCTGCGCTAGGCGCCGAGTGTTCAGACATAAAAACGTATTCAAAATGGTATGTGCAGCACTGAGCCAGGATTTAAAATGTATGATTTTAAATGTAATATGGGTTTAATTGCACTTTTTGTATATGACATGACCAGCCTCTGTGGCAGCAGGAAACTAGATGCCAATTGTCATTCCCTTAACAGGAGGTCTGATGAATAGGCTTGACTGGAAGTTCTCTGTGTAAAGGTGTGACTAGTGTCATATGGCTAAACCCTTCATGTACAGAACTTCCTTTGAAAAGGCAATAGCCAGCAAGGTTGGTAAAGACAATTTGGTTGTTTGTAAGAAGATCCTTTTGGATGTCACTTCTAAAAGCTGAATGTGTTAAGGTTGGAAATGCCAAACTGATTGACACTTCCATTAGGAAGGATGAATGTCACTTACCATTTCCTGTGAAATGTTATATCAACATTTTAGGAGACAGTATAATGTATGATAAATCAGTTTGTGTTTGGGTGGTGGATTAGAAAATAAGAGTTATGGTATAACATACCTTTGTTAACTCTTTTTCTTCGAGGTCCATGGGGTCCACAGCCATCACATTGGGGTATATGGATTCATCCAGGCACCAAAACAGTTAATCCAAGCTCTCGGCTCCCAGGATGCACCAGGTCCTCCCCATATACCCCGCCCCTGGTCACAAGGCGTCAGTTTGTTATAAAGCCCACCAAGAGAAGGCAAAACAGGTAAGAAGGAGGGACATATGTTCTCTAGACCAATCTCTCACAACGAGGGAAACACTCAGAGATACAAAGAATTGCCCAATAACACCAGGTACGTTATGGTGGGTGTCCTGTGGACCCCATGGACCTTGAAGAAAGAGTTAACGAAGGTATGTTATACCATAACTCTTATTTTCTTCTTCGGAGTCCATAGCCATCACATTGGGGATATACCCAAGCAGTACCCCTAAGGGCGGGAACGCTCCTGTGTCTCGGAAGAAAGGAGGATCCTGCGCCCATAGGAGACATCCTGAGAGGCAAAGGTGTCAAATGCATAATATTTTATAAAGGTGTGAACAGACGACCACGTGGCTGCCTTACACAACTGTTCCGCAGAGGCGCCCCAGTGGGCTGCTCATGAACGACCCACAGACAGCATAGAGTGTGCCTTGATCGAATCTGGCACCCTACGACCCACCTGAGTGTATGCCTGTGATATAGTCATACGAAGCCATATTGCTAAAGTCTGTTTATTGGCTGGCCAACCCAGCTTATGGCAGCCATACAGAACAAAAAGAGAATCACACTTCCTCAAATTGCTGGTGCGCTACACGTAAATACGTAGAGCACGCACAACATCCAGGGAAGCCTCACCTAAGGACAACCCTGAAGCCTGAAAAGCTGGGACCACAATTTCTTCATTTATATGAAACCGTGATACCACCTTAGGAAGATATCCTGCTCGGGTCCGCAGCACCGCTCTATCCTGATGGAAAACTAGAATAGGAGAGCGGACTGACAAGGCTGCCAGGTCAGACACCCTACGGGAAGAAGCGATGGCCAAAAGAAATATTGTTTTTGCTGTCAACCATTTGAGATCTACCGACTCCAATGGCTCAAAGGGGAAAGCCTGTAAAGCTTTAAGAACTAATGACAAGTCCCAGTAGAGAGGAGAGTCCATTCAGATATCCAAAATGGGCAACCCTGGTTGAGATGGTCTGTCCGTAACCACCAAGACAGGGACAACCTTACTTCTGGGGACAAGTGGATCTTCTGAGATTTTATCGACCGATATTCCCCGTTCCAGCGTAAGAGAACCCACCGTTGCAACGGCCGGGAGTGAAACTGTGCATATTGCACTTTGCTGAAGTTGAATACCATCGACCCCAGTACCCGCATAACCGCGTGCACTGAGACCCGTCTGTTGTGTAATAGATTGCGTATGCGCCCCTGTAGGACCGCAATTTTTTCCTCCGGCAGATATAATCTCTGCCTTACGGAGTCCAGACGTGCTCCTAAGTGCACCAATTGTTGTACTGGTTGAAGGAAGGATTTCTTCCAATTCACAACCCAACCGTGCCTGTGTAGACAGGAGACTGTCAAATCGAGATGACTCATCAACTCCTGTCGAGACTGTCCCAGCAACAGAAGATCGTCTAAGTAAGGCAAAATTCTGACGCCTTGGCGTCTGAGAGCTGCTACTGCCATGATCTTGGTGAAAACTCGAGGAACTGTGGACAGACCGAATGCCAGCGCCTGAAACTGAAAGTGGTCCTGCCCCACTGCAAAACGAAGAAACTGTTGATGTGCCTATTGTGGTGTCCCATGTAGATAGGTGTCCTGGATGTCCAGGGATACCATGAAATCCCTTGGTTCCAAGGCTAAAACTATTGACCTCAGTGTCTCCATACGAAACCTGGGTACTCGAATGAACGTATTGAAATCCTTTAAATTTAAAATTGGTCGGAAGGACCCATTTGGCTTCCGAACCAGAAACAGGTTGGAATAAAACCCCTTCTGACCTGTTCCCCTGGTACTGGAATGATCAGCCCTGCTTCCAGCAGGGACTGAACAGCTTGCTGTATGGCCAACGCCTTCACCGAACCCACTGGCTGGGATACGGAAAAGAACCTTTGGGGCGGACTTCTCCAAAATGTCAAGGCATAACCCTGGGAAACTACTTCCAGAACCCAGGCATCCGATGTTGTGTGATGCCAGGTGTCTGAGTACTGAAGAAGTCGGCCTCCTACCCTGGGATCCCCCAGGGGGAGGCCCGTCCCATCAGGCCACTGGCTTATCCTGAGCCTTGGAACCCGGGTGTTTACTTTGCTAGGTGACGGCTTCCTACCAACACCTCTACCAAAGGGCTGACCTATGACCTTCCCCTGTGGCCGAAAGGTACGAAAAGGAAGAAGACCTCTGTCTAAGACCTAATGCTGAGGGTAACCCCGCCGCCTTAGAGGCTGCCACCGAGGCCACAATCTTGTCTAATTCGGAGCAAAAAAGGACACCCCCTGTGAAGGGAAGAGATTCTAAGGCCCTATTGGACCCTGAATCTGCCTTCCAATCTCTTAACCATAATGCTCTACAAGCAACGACAGAGGCTGCTGATGCCCTGGCGGACAATATCCCTGCATCTAAAGCTGCCTCCCCAAGGTAAGATGAAGCCTCCTTCACATAAGAAACTATCTCTTGTTGTTCTTTAGACAACTCTGGCAAGGATTCGGCCAACGCTTTCATCCATTCCTCGATGGCTCTAGCCACCCAGACTGTAGCCATCGCCGGCCGAGTAGCTGCCCCCGAAATTGAAAAAATCATCTTAAGGCAACCCTCCAGCCTCTTATCAGTAGGATGTTTAATGGAACAAGCTGATGGTATCGGTAAAGTGGAAGTCTTCATCAAATTCGCTACATGCATATCCACTGACGGTGGAACCTCCCACTTAGAACACTGCTGTGAAGAAAATGGATATAAAGCCGTAATCTTTTTAGCAATATGGAACCTTTTATCCGGAACTTTCCATGCCTCCCCCAAAAGCTTCCATTGGGAAGGATGAATGTCATTTACCATTTCCTGTGAAATGTTATATCAACATTTTAGGAGACAGTATAATGTATGATAAATCAGTTTGTGTTTAAAGTTTGGGTGGTGGATTAGAAAGGAGGAAATTGAGTGACTCCTTTGAAATGTAATATGTGGTTAAATTATATTATGTGAGGAATCATGATTGGTTGAGAGGAACACAGGGCGGATTTGCCCCCCTGTGATGTTGTGTGTAAGAATGATATAAAAAGAGGGACTGTGAGCCCTGTATATGTACAACCCTGTAACTTCTTTGAGGAGAAGAACTGCTTGATAAGATTTCTTGTATGCGATGTACCCCTTCATCCGGAAGGACGAGTCTTCTTCAAGACTTTGAGCAATAAACATCTTGCCTTTACTTCGACTACATCTGTACCCTGCGACCAACAGAATTGCGCCAAAACGCTATTCCGTTCTCCTGCTGTTCTGGGTAAGAGCTCAGCATCTACAAGTTCAAGCCCTCTGCCAAGCTACCATGCAGACCTGGTCCATTGCGAGGGATCAGGAGGAATCAGCCGACACCAATCAGGGGGTGTGGCCGCAGCTAGTCAAACGCATACGCAGCAGAAGTGGTTTCAGGTGCCGAGGTAGGAGCCTGAGGGTAACGTAAAAAGCGGTTCCAAACGCCGATGGTAAGAGTTTGGTGGTGGCAGCATCGTTACACGCCCACGGCGCAGTGGGCGGTGTCAGTGACAGGCGGTCACTGACGGTGATAGGGAGTCAAAAGCACTAACCCGTGACTAGGGCCGGCCTAGACGAAAGGCGTCCGGTCACAAGTGCCCATTATGCAGTGCTTCCTGTAGTGGTGCCCATTATGCAGTGCTTCCTGTAGTGGTGCCCATTATGTAGTGCTTCCTGTAGTGGTGCCCATTATGCAGTGCTTCCTGTAGTAGTGCCCCCTGTAGTAGTGCCCATTATGCAGTGCCCCCTGTAGTAGTGCCCATTATGCAGTGGCCCCTGTAGTAGTGCCCATTATGCAGTGCCCCCTGTAGTAGTGTCCATTATGCAGGGCCTCCTGTAGTTGTGCCCCATATGCAGGGCCCCCTGTAGTTGTGCCCCATATGCAGGGCCCCCTGTAGTTGTGCCCCATATGCAGGGTCCCCTGTAGTTGCGCCCCTTTATGCAGGGCCCCCTGTAGTAGTGCCCCATTATGCAGGGCCCCCCTGTAGTAGTGCCCCATTATGCAGGGCCTCCTGTAGTTGTGCCCCATATGCAGGGTCCCCTGTACTTGTGCCCCATTATGCAGGGTCCCCTGTACTTGTGCCCCATTATGCAGGGCCCCCTGTACTTGTGCCCCATTATGCAGGGCCCCCTGTACTTGTGCCCCATTATGCAGGGTCCCCTGTACTTGTGCCCCATTATGCAGGGCCCCCTGTAGTAGTGCCCCATTATGCAGTGCCCCCTGTAGTAGTGGCCATTATGCAGGGCCCCCTGTAGTAGTGGCCATTATGCAGGGCCCCCTGTAGTTGTGCCCCATTATGCAGGGCCCCCTGTAGTAGTGCCCCATTATGCAGGGCCCCTTGTAGTAGCGCCCCATTATGCAGGGCCCCCTGTAGCTGTGCCCAATACGCAGTGCCCCCGTAGTTGTACCCCATATGCAGTGCCCTCTAAAGCAGTGCCCCCCAGTAGTTACCTCATTGCATCGCCGGCTCCACGCTGTCATGGCTCCCGCTGACTGGATCCAGCAGGCACGCAGGCTCCTCACATCTGCACTGCATCATTGGAAACGCTGGCCTCTGAAGCAACCAGAGCATTCACAGTCTGCAGGGGGCATTGCACTTACGAGCCACATCACAACAAAAGAGCGCTGGTTGGCCACCACTGGACTAGCCGGATCTAGGTAATTTGACCACCCAATGTTACCAAAATAGACACAGATTTGTCCATTTAGTGATCAGATTGAAAAGCTGGATTTTGTTTGTGTCCACTTTCATTGCTTACTACCCATGAGTATAACTTGGTAGGCCAGACCTGGCTCTACAAAACCACACAGCACAGTGTGTGCATCCATACTGAAACCATCAAAATCCGATCACACTGGATCGGATTTGATTCAGGACAGAATAACCATGTTGGTCAATTTTGCCAAAGACGGGAAGTGTGAGCTGAAGTTTAAATCTGGAAATGGAAGGGGAAATGTATGGCCAGCCTGCAAACCGTCAGCATGTAACCTGGATAACTAAGATCTGTGGTTTACCATTTGAAAATCAAGTTGCTCAATGGTCATCTTGAAAACCTGGACTGCAATATGGTGAGCCTTTAATTGGACCACTTTAAGGTCTAAAACAGGCCGCTATATATTGCCGAGGTGAGACATTGTATGTAAATTTGATCAGCGCTAAATAATTTATTGATTACAGGGTACTTGTAAAAGTTTCAATGTGTATAGATTTGTGAAGATTTTCCTAAACAGGACTGTACTTGACCTTGTTTAGTAGATACATCTGGATGTTAACCATCCTTCTCTATTTCATACATACCTTAAGCTCAGAGTCGGTGGGCCTGCCAATCAATTTTGAAAAGCCATCAAAGAGCGTTTTATAGAGAATGTTCTTGCGTGTGCTGGAATCATCTGGTGGCATGTGCTCTAGAACCTGAGCCCGATTCAGCTGGTACAAGTAGAGTATAATCCGCACTGCTTTATCCCGCACTTCTGCGGTTGGGTAATCCAGCACACCTAATGCAAACTAACAATAAAAACGCGTATAAGAATACGTACAGTATTAGACACATGGGGTGGGATTCAGTAAGGTTGTAATGCGTCACCGGTCATCGGTGCAAAGTCCGGTCAAGGATATTACTGTAATCTTCACATCATTTTCCCTGCTGACCGGCATGGGGCGTGAAAAACAAAAACATCAAAGCAATTGGTTGCAGAGTGCCTCCACCCGATCCGTTCCGAAGGCACTCTGCCCACATCGTGGCAAACTAAATTTTTAACAATTATTTTGATTTAAGGTTTATTTTGCTTGTTTGAAACATTCATTAAAGTGCCCGCACAGTAAGTAATGTCACATCTACCATGTAACAAAAAAACCAAATACAGAAATATTTTTCCTCGTGTCACACACTTGAAGTTTTGCTCGCTGGAGCACTTACACTAAAAGTCAAAAGGCATTAGAGCGCCACCATTTTTCCAATTATGTAAATTGAATCAATTTGAGTCCAGTGAATTACTGAAATGGTACAAAGGTAAGCCGGTAAGCTGCTAGAGGTTACAAAAAAAGGGTTTAGGTTAGGAAAGGCCTTTCTCATGGAACAAGTAATGGGTATTGTATATACTCGAGTATAAGCCGAGTTTTTCAGCACATTTTTTGTGCTGAAAAAGCACCCCCTCGGCTTATACTCGAGTGAAGTGTGTAGCGCTGACCGGACGGAGTTTGGTCAGCCCTACAGAGCACAAACACACAGACGCCGGAGCCGCAGCTGTGTGTTTGATGTAATCAGAGTCTGCTGTAATCAGACTCTCATCGGCTGCTGCTGCTCCCACTGCGGAAGCCATCTTCCGGCTCCCGCAGTGGGTAATGGGAGAGACGTCATGAGTAATGACGTCTCTCCCATGCAAAGCGGCCGGAGGAGCGGTTAGCGGCGGGACCAGGAGCGGGGGGTTTCAGGTAAGTGATTTATTTTTATTACGTCTCTCTCTACTGGGGGATTACCACTGGGGGAACTACCAGGGGGGGATTACTACTGGGGGCACTAAAAGGGGGGATTACCACTGGGGGCACTAAAAGGGGGGGGATTACTACTGGGGGCACTACCAGGGGGGGATTACTACTGAGGGCACTACCAGCTGCTGCATTTCCCACCCTAGGCTTATACTCGAGTCAATAAGTTTTCCCAGTTTTTTGTGGTAAAAGTAGGTACCCTAGGCTTATATTCGGGTCGACTTATACTCGAGTATATACGGTAATAATAATAGTAATTAAAATATAAGTAATTAATGAGCCGCATTTTTTTTTTCCCTTTTATAAAAGTTTTTAATATCTGGCACAGTGATTTGCCTTTCCAAGTAGAACGTCTGTAGGAGAAGAATTTAAAAATTTTCAGGAGAGGGGAATAACGCACAGTCCATTTTAGTGTGATAAGGTGCCTATGAGTGGCCTCTAAGCCCCAATGTGTAACCTTAGAACAGGGAAATGTCACTGGCTCTAGCGTAAGGTGTAACGTAAAAGTTCTATTCAGGAAGGACACCAATTTATTCCAGAAACATTGGATTTTTAGGGCACTGGGGTAATTCTTTTAATAGCAAAACGCCTCATGTTTTGCTGGTTTGGGGTGAACTGGACAGGAGGGTGCAACATGTTTGTGCAACAGTTCTGCAACAATGTTGGGAATAACGTCCCAAACAATATTTGATTTCCGCTGTAAGTATGCCACAGGGGTGTTCAGCGGTTTAATATGCAGCATGTGCCTACATTTAAGTGACAAATGATTCTAAAACAATGTATTTATTTTCTAATCTACAATTGTTTATTTGTTCTAGGCTTCATTTCAGAGTACACCGAGACATTAAACTGAATACATTTCAATAAAAATTGGGCAGTTCTAAAAATTTTGATGGGTAGTGTAGATCAGAGAATTGACAAGATTACCCTGTACACATGGGATGATCAAAGTGATACTATGTATGCTTTCCTGGTGTATAGCCCACTAATATGGGTTATAGCAGTTTGTGTCAGGCCAGATCCTGTCATTCAGAAGACGACAGTGACATTGCATATATGAAATGTGGGAGTGTATGTAACAGGCAGTCTGAAAACCTCTTCGTCTTCCTTGCGCTCACTTCAGTGAATGCAAGTAAACATGGCATGCAGGGTCCAGGAGACCTTACCGTGCCGCCACCACTCCTGACCTCAGGCCAAGTGGCACTGGGTCAGGGGCCATTGTGACCAACGGGTTCAATCTCAATAACCGTTTTCATACTTTTAACCAGAGTTTAAAAAACTGTTAGTGATAGCATGCCATTTAATGGCAATGGGTAAATGGCCTAAGGCAGGGATCTTCAACCTTTGGCCCTCCAGCTGCTGTGGAACTACAGATCCCAGGATGCCCTGCCACAGTTTAAGCATGCTGTTATATCAAAACGGTGGCAGGGCATGCTGGGATGTGTAGTTCCACAGCAGCTGGAGGGCCAAAGGTTGAAGACCCCTGGCCTAAATTCTACCAGTTCTGGCAGAATTGTAAGACTCACCCCTGTACACTGAATAAATATGTAATTCCTGCTTTAAAGTAAAGTACTTAATTATCCAAGGGAACCTGGACCAGCACTTACCTTCATGACGCTGTCAACTGTAAACCCAGAATTGTCCACACCCAGCTCCTTCACCAGGTTCTCTACAAGATCCACCTGGCTTAGAGCCAGCCTCAGCGGCAACGTCCCTTTCAGTGGCTGAACCAAATGGACCGGAATGATCTGCAGGGGTTTAACTTCTTTTAAGAGCGCCATCTCCTGCAAGAAATACCATTAGAGACTGTGAACAAGTATCTACAGCCCCCAGAATGCATCACTCTGTCAGAGTGCACACGAGAGCAAATGCATTTTACTATAGTTTAATTCCGTTGCATAGTTATAACTTCTACCACTTGGACTTTTTCCTTTTTAGCAGATTGCAGAGCCAGGACACTAATAAAAGGTTTTCAAGTCCAAGTCAGAAATCATAACTCCCTGGCTTTTATTATTGTTATCATAACACAAAAATATTATTTTAACAGTAGCGGGACTAATGGGCTGCAGGACCACTGTGGAGCGCTTCAAATCTGGATGGAAAAAGAGACTAACATCCTCTCCTCAATTAGCTGTAATGGAACGTAGGATGTTACAAAACTCCATGCGAGATACATCTGGTAAAAAAAGCTCTCATCACCTATTTGTATCCTCTGAACTAAACATTCATCAATCCTTGATACCTTAAAAGGACACAATTATAATTTACATAGAAACATAGAATTTGACAGCAGATAAGAACTACTTGGCCCTTCTAGTGGATTTTATTTTAAGGTTTTATTCTTGTAAATATAGAGGCACTATTTATTACAACAGTGACTTTCAACATGGGGTACAAGTGCCCCAGGAGAACTTGTTGTTATATTCTGGGGTACACTGAAAAATGTCAGTACTAAAATAGCTGAGCTAGCACAGTAGCTGTGACAGTCAAGGAAACCTGGCAGCTCGTGGTCAACTCTTCTCTTGTAATTTGTTGAAATCCTCTTTCTGCCACCAAGTACATCAGAACCACGGTCTCGCACTTAAGGGTCCACTGACGAAGTCTTTTGGACAAAACTGCTTCCAATTTGGAGTCACAGTGAAAGATGTACACCTAGGAACAGGGGTGCTGTGACCTGTGGAGCTCATTCAAACCTGCTCGCTAAGATGCAAACGTTCGCTGCTGCCGATGGTATGCAGTGTGTATGCATTGTGATCATGTGTATTGATTGCAGTGCGCGTACCTTAGCGAACGTTCACAATGTGTAAGCTTGCGGCGCATAGACAGCCCAGCAGATTGAGTGACAGGGGAAGCTGTTTGTATGTGGTAACGGGCTGGCCATTAAAAACGGGGGAGTGGAGGTGCATACGCAGACGTTTTAGAGGTGTGCATAATTAAAAGACAGTATCATAGTACACGTCACCTGGCTTGATTTTACATTGAAGTGCTCGCAGTGCTTTCGGCAGGGTACGGTCAACCTCAAGCGCTGCAATCGCATTTGATGTTACACGATGTACCGATGGTTGCATACACTTCCTGGACATGACGTGCACAAGTGGGAGTCTTAAAACAGGCTGGTGGGTGTCTGCATACACTATGTGATCGTTCTCTAAGAAATACTGGGCGCGCTAATACATTGCTGTGCGATTGCACTGCCTACGCAATCTGCATACACATCGTGCCAGCGGCTCTGAATCAGCTCCTGTGTCGGAATCGCATGGCCGGCGGTTCGATTCCCGGCAGCACCTGGCCGACAAAATCAGAGTTCCCAGCAGCGGAAGCCTGACAGTGCTGGAAATCCCGATCGTTGCTAAGGTAAGTATAAACTAACCTAACCCCCTAACCCTCCTTAGGGGTGCCTAACCCTAATCCCCCCTCTAAGTGCCTAACCCTAACCCCCCCCTTCCCCGCTGCCTAAACCTAAGTCCCACGGGGAGGTGCCTAACCCTAAGTCCCCCCCCCCCCGGGGTGCCTAACCCTCCCTCCCCCTAGCCTAACCCTAACCCTCCCGGGGGTGTGCCTAACCCTAAGTCCCCCCTAGGTGCCCCAAACCTAACCCTCCCTCCCGCGTCTGTCCGCTCTCGGCGCCCGGCATCCCCTCGATCGGGATGCCGGGCGCCTGTCTCCCGGCGTCGGGGAAATGACAGGCGTCTAGATATAGACGCCCGGCATTTCGCCCTTGCCGGGATATGACAGTCGGGAAGCCGGCTGTCGGTACTAAGGCAGCCGGTTTCCCGATTGTATACCCCTGTGTCCGGAACCCTATAGAAGCCTGTGTTACACTTCACTTCTATATTAGCAAATTTCAATTGTGGCCAAAATAAATTGTTTATGGTTTCATGCTATGGAAATCTTTTTTTAGTTTACCTACAGCAATGCCAGATCTATCAAAAGGTGTTTAGAGAGATCGCTGCTTTTGAGAAAAGAATTTTTAGATTTATTACAAAGTACGGGTCCATTTTTCTCTGATTAATGTTGTTCATTTAATACACTATGGGTGCTCTATTGTGTTTAACTATTAGAGATTTGTTTGGTTTATGCTGGCTCTGAACTATCACAAGGTTGTAGTAGCATAACTTCATTGAAAGGTGCTATAACGTATATAGAAACACACATTATATATTTTTTTCTCTTTTTTAACCTCTGCTCACGACATCAATTCCGACCAGCAAAAAAATCCATCTGCAATGACTTTCGCCAAGTCCTTTCAAGTGTACGATTACGAATCCCTTGTGCCACAGCCAAAATCTGCCCATGAAATACTCATGTACCACTGGGAGACCAGCGAGGGGGCTAAGGCTTTCACAAGAAGCTTATTAACTATGTAGACACGTCTGTGCTGAAAGGAAACGTGTGTGTTTTTTTTTTCCAGGCTGGGAGCGCGTGGTGGTAAATAGCTGCAGAGGTCTCTAAAGGCAGGGAGTTCATACGTATACACAAAGTGGTTCTGTTCCATGGCTGAGCTGTGCTGCAATATCACAGGGCACGTTAGGCTTGGCCAGTTGCTGTGATCATCTCTGAACAAGGCCCTGCATTGTTCACGCCACACACCCTCGGGGTTTAGCTTTTTAAAACATTGATATTTACATTGCGGTTTTCATTAAGCATTATTGTTGCAGTGTTCTTACTTAGATGTTCTTTCCTGTCAATATATGCAAAAATAACAAATTAAGAAGTGTTGATTTTAACTAAAACTTGAACAAAGGTGCGGTCACTACGGGAACACATCCGTGTGTCTTTATTTCGTTAAACTATTAGTTCAAGTTCTGCAAATGTTAGACCAGGGGAGAGTTTAGACCAGAGGATCCCAACCACGGTCCTCAAGTCACACTAACAGTCCAGGTTTTATTTTAAGGATAGCCATACTTGAGCACAGGTGACTTGAATAGTACCTCAGTTATTTTGATCTAACCATCTGTGCTCAAGCATGGATATCACTAAAACCAGGGCTGTTAGTGGGTCTTGAGGACTGAGGTTGGGAATCATTGGTTTTTAGACAGTGTCAGGAATGATATGGGGACAGCTGTGACAACAGCGACTCCTACTGTTTACAAACAAGTACTGCACTGTATGGGTATATTCCACTAATTCTTCAGTAATAACATAAGAATGGTGCAGAGCTCACCTGTCACAGGGATTGCATGTTTCATCAGGCAATAAAACAGAAATGCCGTTTAGATACCTGAATAAAGTTGGCTGCGATCACCCGGTGCCTGTTGGCAGTGTCCCCAGTCCTGGAGAGGAGGTCAGACAGGGTTTTCTCCACACACTGCACTGTTTCCCCTTTGCCTAGTTTATGCTTTGGAATATAATTAGTGATGATCATTTTTAGAAGCCTTAACGAGGCCTGGAAAACCTGATTAAAAGAAGAAATGAAACAATCAATAAGAGGCATCTAAACTAATATACTGTACAAGCCAGATAACAAATGGTCACCACGACGTACTGATTTGTCCTCATACACTGAGCATCTTTACGCCATAAAGAGAAGCAGATCCCTGCGCGCTCGAGGCGAGCAGTGTACAGTGTTTTTCCTTAATTTTGCATCTTTGTCGCATTGCAGACGCAGCGAAAAGCCGCTCATATTGTACTAGAGGCGCTGGGCTGCGATTTTCTCTGCACAGGGATTGGTATAACAGACGTACAAAGTTGCAGATGAAGCACAATGGGGCAGGTGTATGAAGCTCTGGAAAGTGATAAAGTGGAGAGTGATAAACGACCAACCACTCAGCTCCTGGGAATGGGTATGAAATACCGCCGGCCGCATGGCGGTTCGATTCCCGTCAGTGGCAGCCCGACATGAGCAGAATTCGAAGCAGTGGAAGCCCAACAGCGCAGGAAATCCCGATCGTGGATAGGTAAGTATCTACTAACCTAACCTAACCCTCCTTAGGGGTGCCTAACCCTAACTTCGCCCCCAAGCGCCTAACCCTAATCCCCCCTCTAAGTGCCTAACCCTAACCACCCCCTTCCCCGCTGCCTAAACCTAAGTCCCCCGGGGGGGTGCCTAACCCTAAGTCCCCCCCGGGGGTGCCTAACCCTAACCCTCCCTCCCCCTAGCCTAACCCTCCCGGGGGGGTGCCTAACCCTGTCCCCCCCGGGAGCCCTAAACCTAACCCTCCCCCCCCGCGGCTGTCCGCTCGCGGCGCCCGGCATTACTACGATCGGGATGCCGGGCGCCTTTCTCCCGGCGTCGAGGAAATGCGGGCGTCTACATCTAGACGCCCGGCATTTCACCCTTGCCGGGATATGACAGTCGGGAAGCCGGCTGCCGGTATTTAGGCAGTCGGCTTCCCGATTGCATACCAGCTCCTGTCATGTTACAGGCCGTGTTTGAAAAATGACAGTTAAGAGCCGATTGGTTGGTCGTTTATCACTCTCCAATTTATCACTTCCCAGAGCTTCATACATCTGCACCAATAGAACTTGGCACGAGGAAAAGCCACGGCTGCCAGCATCAGAGCCCTTTTTACACAGATTGTAATTTAGTCGCACACAGATGTAGAGATGTCGCACACTCCAGTGGTCAGATGAGCTCATTCAGAGCTGCTCGCAAGCGGCTGCTCGCTCGTTCGCGGCCGATGGTAAGCGACCGCACATGCATACGCTTCTTTCTGCGCATGCGCAAACTACTTGGATCGATTGGAATCTGCTTACTCACCCAGCAAAGACAGCCAGTGTAATGAGTGACAGGAGAGGCAGCTTGTGGGTGGTAATGGGGGCAGAACTCTAATAACGGGGGAATGGAGGTGCGAACGCAGGCGTGCCTGAGTGTTTCAACGCCGTTTCAGAGGTGTGCATAATTAACAGCCAGCGTCATAGTACACGTCACATGCCTGTTTTTTACACAGGAAGTTCACTACTGACATCACGTGTAATGTCAGTAGGGCCGCACACAAACGGAAGGCGTTCTTAAGGGAACGCCTCCGTTTGTGCCGCCACCCCCCCGACCCGCCTACAAAACAGGGCGAGCTGTTGATCAACATCGACAGCCGCCCCGTCTTGTAGCGAGCCCCGGAGCGAGTGATTTCACGCTAGCTCCGGGGCTCGTACGTGCGCACTGCCCGGCCATCGACCCGCTTGTGAGCAATCAACGTATTGGTCCCAGCGTGAACTTTTGTCAAGATACCATGTATGGCAGAGGTTCCCAAACTCCGATATTACAGTCCAGGTTTTAAGGCTAAATGGTATCTTGACAAAAGGGCCACGCTGTAGCCCCACAGGGTTTAACCAATGCCTGGTAAATTTGCTAAAGCCACTGTTTGGAGATATTTAATTACGGAGTAAAGATTTGTATATGACAGGTTTAGCAAATACTCGGTCCTCTTGCTTTAGCATAGCCTGCTCATCGGTTGGTACAATTTTTACTTTATAAGTATTTTGTCCAGGAAAAGGTAACAAAGTTGTCCAGGACTAAATACCGGAGACAGTAAATATTTGCCAATAATCTAAAGTGGGTTGAGTACGGGATCACGACGGTCGGGATGTCAGCGCTCAGATAAACGACAGCAGCATCCCGACACTCAGAATCCAAAATTAATTAGGCAAGTGTACTAACTCTCCCTCTAACCCACCTTTCCCGCAATCTAACCCTAACCCTCCCGAAACACAACTCTAACCTCCCCCCCCCCCGCAGCATAACCCTAACCCCCCCTGTGGCCTAACCATACCCTCCCCCTAGTGCATAACCCTAATAGTTATCATCGGTATGTCAACGGTCGGGATTCTAGAGCTGGGACTCCGGCATCGGTATTTGACCTCCGGCATCCTGTCCACTAGGATTACGACTACATCTCGTCTAAAGTTTGACACTGGATACTATTTATGGTCATCGCGAAAGAAAGTTTGTTAAGAAAACTGTTTTTGCTTTAATGTAAAAGGACAAATACAGTTTTTTATAAGTATTTTAATGTAAAAGGTAAGGACATCACTGTCAATCAGCCTTAACATCACTTGCTTGACAACCAATCTAGTGACATTACACAGGGCTTGGCTAGTGTGTAGATTTCATAGTAGAATAACTACTGCTCCAAACGTTAAATGAAGCTTATGAGGTGGGTATTCCTCCTGGAGCCAGATTGTTAAGAAACTCAACTGGGCAGTCATTTTACTCAGCATCTGGGCTCTAAATAGCATGTGGGCCAAACATCTACCAACCCGATTCCCCGTTCCTCCAACGCCAATCAAAAACGCAGATCGACGGACATTAATGATCGTCGACTAGTTGGGGAAATTCAACATGTTAATAGTCCCTGACTCGCCAATTCAGACCATTTTCTGATCAGAATCTGGGAATCATATTGTCCAACATGTTGGATTTCTCTGATCCCCTGACCCCGGCGTTGGCAGAGCGGGGAATTGCCCCGCTACAGCCTAGATGTATGGGCCTCATTAGATTGTCCATTGTACAGCGTGGCCTTCGTCACTTCACTTCTTACCTGAAGCTTTAAAAATTATTTGTGAGCATAGACCCCTATGTACAGAGGGAGAGGGATATTATATTATATATATATATATATATATATATAAATATAAAGTGGTTGGAGATAAATGGCCTGATTCAGAGATGGACGCTAATTTGATCGCAGCTGTAATTTCGTATGCAACGAAGCAGCAAAAATATGGCAATGTGTGCACAGATCACCCGAGCATAAAGACGCCCAACTGCTGCCTTCTTACCTGCGTGCGACGACGCACACCTACACAACTCATGAACAGGGATAAAGTACAAACCGATCAGCTCCCAACTATCATGTTACAGGCCATGTTTAAAAAATGACATTTAGGAGCTGATTGGTTGGTACTTTGGGGCTGATATATAATATATATATATATATATATCAAAATAGATATGATTTTCAGCAGAAAGCTGTATTTCTATTAATGTAAGAACGGAGTTTAACTTTTTATATAAATAAATTGTATTGGTTTTACACAAGACTGAAAGGCTGATTACTATTTGTTGGGTGATCTAACCGTCCTGCTTACCCAGACACCTTATGAAAGGAGATATAACTGTCTTTGAAAAAGTGGGGATCACCACTGGACAATATTTATAAATAAGCGCTCCTTTTCCTTATAGATTTGTTTTAGGACATTTGGGTTCTTCTGACCTACAAAGGACCACCTATAGGGAAGCTGCCAATCTGTATATTGTGTATTCATTTTTTTGTGTAAATATTGTCAAATATAGCGCAAACGTAGAATATTTAACAATATATATATTGAGTCTCCCAGATCCAAAATGCTTGGGACCAGGGGTATTGTGGATAACGGAATATTCCGTATTTTGGAATATTTGCATACCATAATGATATATCTTGGGAATGGGACCCCAATATACAGACAGAATGCATTTATGTGTTATATACACCTTATACACACAGCCTGTAGGTCATTTTATACAATATTTTCAATAATTTTGTGGCTCAAGCAAAGTTTGTGTAAAGAAATTAAATTCATTTATGTTTCATATACACAGAGCCTGAAGGTAATTGTAAACAATATTTTTAATAATTTGTGCCTTAGACAAAGTTTGTGTACACTGAACCATCAAAAATCAAAGGTTTCATTATCTCAGTCATGACAAAATTATTCCGTATTTCGGAATATTTGGATATGGGAGACTCAACATACATATATATATATATATATATATATATATATATATATATATATACATATACACACACACACATACACATACACACACAAATACAAAGTTGTTTGTGTTTCATTAGAGAGGAGTGGCTTCTGCTATATGAATCCAGTAACACATCTTCGCTGTAGCAATAGGCTTAAGTGTACCTAGCTACATTAGCACATGCCAGGAAGAGGCGCCAGTTCTGGATGGAGCTGTGCCCTGGATCACTCTGGTAGTTCTAGTGATATAACCTATGGGGACTGTTAAGAAATAATAATTTCCACATAAGAAAAGGTAATAATAGTCTGTGTATAGAAGCCGTCACTATTAACTCCACAACTGTGTTTATCAGAGAACAATCTTTAATATTTAAAGGACCAGTAGAGCTCGAATTGACATTTTCAAGTGCTGTACATATGAACCATAAAGGAAGAATACATTGTTTAGTGTTATATTAACACGGTTACGCCGCTACATTACAGTCCCCTGCCATGTATTTAGGACAGTGCCCTGAAGGAATCTAATAGAAAAGAGAGGGGTTAAGTCTGCGCTTAGTCGAGACGCTGATCGCAAATACACGCTATAGCACGTATTTTACCTGGTATTGAGGACCAGGGACTCACTTTTCTAAAATAGGCGGGTCGTCGGGGACGCGCTTCACTGCAGCCAAACCCTCTCTCCTCATATAGGGGTCTATGTACTAAGCAGTGATAAGAGACAGAGAGAAAAGTGATACGGTGCCAGCCAACCAGCTCCCAACTGTCACCTCACAGGTTGTGTTTGAAAAATGACAGTTGGGAGCCGATTGGCTGGCACCTTATCACTTTTCACTCTGTCTCTTATCACTGCTTAGTATATAGACCCCTAAGCGATTGAAGAGCCTGGCCCGGATGTAAGCAATAAAAAGCGGAGGGATGAGTCAGGCCAGCCAGCGGCACTACGCACAGGCACCTTGGTGAAACGGAGTGAAAACGGCCCCTGCAACCGGGATGAAGTAAGTGTAAGTAGGTAGCGGGTGGTGACTGTTTGGTGCTATGGGGCAGCTCGAGGTTCGTCTTAGCAGAGCGGCTGCACAATGGGCGCCACAACATAGCGGGCGCTGTGCAGCAGCCGCCGCTGGGACTCGCACCCAAAGTACTGCAGAGCCGACTGAAAGCTCTCCACAGCCATAGCAAAGTATGACAGGCAGCCAATCTGATGTCACTGCTGTTTTTTTACTACCATGGTCAAGGTACATTTTTGTTCATGTGGGGGTCAATGTTTTGTTTTTTCCCTCAGGGGCAATTGTGTTTTATTTTTTCCTGTGGGAGCCAAATTGTCTTTTTTTTTTAAATCATTCTATTGGGGCCAATGTGTGTTTTTATTCCTACTGGGGCCAATGTGTTTTTTACACACATGGACACTTTCTAAATGTATTATTTACGCCCGAGGAAGGGAACGCAAGGGAAGAAAAAGAAAGAAAGAAGAAAGAAAGAAAGAAAAACAAAAAGAAAGAAAGACAAAAAGAAAGAAAGAAAAACAAAAAGAAAGAAAGAAAGACAAAAAGAAAGAAAGAAAGACAAAAAGAAAGAAAGAAAAACAAAAAGAAAGAAAGAAAAACAAAAAGAAAGAAAGAAAAACAAAAAGAAAGAAAGAAAAACAAAAAGAAAGAAAGAAAGAAAAAGAAAGAAAGAGAAAAAGAAAGAGAAAGAGAAAAAGAAAGAAAGAAAAAGAACGAATGAGAGAAAGAAAGAGAATGAGAGAACGAATGAAAGAGAAAGAAAGAGAAAGAAAGAAGTGATAGAGAGAAAAGGGGTGAGAAAGGGGTGAGAGAGAGAAGGGGTGGGAGGAAATAGAGAGAGGGAGAGAGTGGGAGAGAGAGGGAGAGAGTGGGAGAGAGTGGGAGAGAGTGGGAGAGGGGGGGAGAGAGTGGGAGAGGGGGGGAGAGAGTGGGAGAGGGGGGGAGAGAGTGGGAGAGAGTGGGAGAGGGAGGGAGAGAGTGGGAGAGAGAGAGAGAGAGAGAGAGAGAGAGGGAGAGGGAGAGAGGGAGACATTGACTACGATCAGCAGAACTAGGAGAAAAATCATAACTCAGCTACTATCCCTGTCATTACCTCATGTTCTTCTTTATTTGCTTGTATTATACTGTATATACTGTAAATAGCATGTCTATTATATAATAATGCTGGTAATTGGTCTACTAAACAGATTGGCTACCACCTCTGTATGCAGGCAACAGATGCACATAAAAAATCTGTCAGCAATAACTTTGCTGATCAACCACAGCCCCGCTGTATAATAATTAAAAGCCAGCTCATCGCATTTTCTCGTCTATGTCAATGAAGCTTCGCTTCCCAAAAAGCAGCTGCTACAAATTAAGATATCATCTCCTCTAAAGCAAAGTTGGCTCCCTAAGAGAGTGGTTTATTTTCCGCTAGCTAGAATATTACTCACTCTTCGTATAACCATTGTCACGGTCTTGCATGCAGAATTCACCTCCAAAACGGGGAGGAAATGACAAGTACTGTACAGGGTGTCTTAGACCCCTTTGTCTAGTAAAGTGGGTATGACAAGGCTGGGAGTCACTGACAGGACTCGGGGGGCCTGCGGATCCAGTCAAGCAGAGCTTCCAAAAGCTTCGCGATGGTTTAAGAGTTTAAAAAAAACAATGCCCAGATTCAGAATGTATTATTATAATTAGTCACTCAGACTCATTAAAGTTTCTATGGCAACAAAGGGCTGAAAAATATAAGCAAGGTTTTTGTCCATCCCATAGTTTCATATAGAAGCTAGGGTCCCATTTATTGCTAACTCTTTACAGACCCTGATAAATGATTATGCGCCCGGTTCTCAAACACCTCCCGCAATTAACCCCGTCTGATCTGGACGTGTGAGCCAGTACGTAACGTTGCCCTCTGCAGAATTCACCAATAGTGAACATAGACAGACTGAATTATCATCATTTGCCCCTTGTGTTTAGTATTCCCACAGAGATTTACCACGAGTGTTTATATGTTGTTTTTAGTTACCCAGTATAAGCAGTCTCCCATCACAAGGCTTATATATTATGCAATGCCATCAAAATAAATGTCGTAAGGCTGTGAAAGGACATGGCCACCTAATACAGATCCTTTAACATAAAATCATATATTGACGGTAACATGTCGGTTTACTTGAGTAAATTCAGTGCCTATATATATATGCTTTTACCGAAATATGGCAGTGTGCATTAACAACTGATTTTTGGATTATCAATAGCTGTAATGACAGTACAGCTCTTCTCTTGTAGTAAATAATATTTTTTATTAGTTTACAATAATATTTAAAACATGTAAATATACAAAATTTCCAAGAATTATTTAGATTTTAGAAAAAAACTGGAAAATGAAGGAGTGATTCAGTTTTTCAACTAGTTTTCCTTTTACCAATATCCAAGTGCATTCTAATATACATAATCCATAGCATGGGGTGCTGTATCCTGTACTAGCTGTTGCCCGCGGCTCTGCCCATGATGAAATCGCTTTATTTGTTTTTTATTTGAGTTGTTCTTGTTGTATTACTTTGCTAAAGGGCTCTGTGTCAGGAGTGGCCCACGTAACCAGCAGTGTTATACAGACCGATGGCAGCAGCGCCTTCACCAACACTCACACCATTGTCACTGTGGGGTGTGGATTAACAGATAGACAGTAAAAATGTAGACACTGTCTAGAACACCACCAGATGTTAGACAGACAATAGGTTGACAGTTTCAACACAAAAATGGTTGACACATGATTTTTTTTTTTTTTTTAGCCCTAATCTTCACCCTAACCCTCCCTCCTGGTGCCTAACCCTAACCATTGGGGTAGGTGCCTGACCCTAACCGTCCCTTCTAGTGTCTAACCCTAACCCTCCCTCCTGATACCTAACCCTAACTCCCTGGTAAGTGCCTAACCTTAAAAAAATAAGCGTTATGGTATAACATACCTTTGATAACTCTTTTTCTTCGAGGTCCATAGGGTCCACAGAAATTATCTTGGGGTATGTGGTTGGAGTGATCCAGTCACAAAACAGTTACAAACTTTAGCTCCCAGGATGCACTGGGTCCTCCTCCATATATACCCTGCCCCTGGCTACAGGCACTCAGTTTATAACCAAGCCCAAGGCAGGAGAAGGGAAGAGGAGAAGAAAGGACAATGTACACTAGAAACACTCTCTAAGAAGAGGGAATCATTGAAATACAAGAAAAGAAAAAAAAGATTACCCAATAACAGCCAGGTGCGTTAGGATGGGTGTCCTGTGGACCCTATGGACCTCGAAGAAAGAATTAACAAAAGGTTTGTTATACAACAACTGTTATTTTCTTCTTCGGGTTCCATAGGGTCCACAGGAATTACCTTGGGGATGTCCAAAAGCAGTTCCCTTAAGGGTGGGGATGCTCCTGATCAGAAAAGGAGAATTCAGAGCCCGAAGGAAGCATCCTGAGAGGCAAAAAGTATCACAGGCATAAAACCTGAGGAAAAAGTATTGACGGAAGACAACGTGGCTGCCTTGCACAATTGTTCAGCAGAGGCACCACGTCAAAACGCCCACCATGGTCCCACATATAAAGTAAAATGTGCTGTCACTGTGTTTGGAACAGGGAGATCAGCTTGTGTTTAAGCCTGAGAAATAGTCATACGAAGCCATCTAGCCAGAGTCTGTTTGTTAGCTGGCTAGCCTCGCTTGTGAAAGCCATACGAGTTGGTATGATCCACGTTGATATAGAGGGCGCGTACAACATCCAGAGAAGCTTCACCTACAAAGAAGTCTGAAGACTGGAACTGCAAACTACCATAGGAAGGTAACTCGCCCTGGTGCAAAAAACAGCTCTATCCTGGTGAAAAATCAAAGAAGGTGGAGCAACAAGAAAGCACTTCCAAATCAGAGACCCTGCGGGCAGAGGAGATAGAGAGAACAAAACTGTCTTCGCTGTCCACCACTTGAGATTTACTGAGTTCAGGGGTTCAAATGGGGGAGCCTGTAGAGCCCTGAGAACTAAAGACAAATCCCACGGAACTACCGGAGGGACAAAGGGAGGCTGAACCCTCAGAACACCCTGCAAAAACGTTCTAAAATCAGGCAGGCGGGGCGATCCTTCACTGAAACCAAACTGATAGTGCAGATTTTTTACTTTAACTCCCATAGTGGCCAGGTGAAGACAGAGGTCTAACCCAGCTTGGAGAAAAGAAAGCACTCGGGAGACCCTAAAAACTGTAGTGTCATATTCTCTACACCATTGAAAATAGGAGTGCCAAACTCTGTAATAGATGCGGGCCGAGGAAGGATTTTGTGCACTAAGCATCGTCTGAATTACAGAGCTAGTATAATCCTTTGGCTCTGAAGATGGAAAATCCAAGAGCCACACTGTCCAAGATAGACGAGGATGGTTCGGATGCAGGCAGAGACTCTGAGCTAACAGGTCCTGCCCTAGAGGAAGAGGCCACGAAGTGTCTATAGAGAGACTCTGAAGGTCGGTGAACCAAAGGCGTCTGGGCCAAGCAGGAACTATCAGTATTACTGTGCTTCCCTCTTGCTTGAAATTCCTGACCCTTGGAAGAGGGAGATTAGAGGAAATAGGTATGCCAGACTGAAATCTCATCTTACTGCCAGAGGATCCACAAAGGCAGCTGAGGGGTCTCTGGTCTGGATCCATACCTGGGGACCTTGTGATTGAGACATAAAACCATCATACTTCTGGTAGTCCCCTTTTGTCTACTAGGATCTGAAAGACAACCGGATGAAGAGCCCATTCCCTGGCATGTATGTCCTGACGACTTAGGAAGTCTGCTTCCTCGTTTAGGACTCCGGAGATGAATATTGGTGGAAGTTGACGTTCTGCCCAAACCAGAATGTTTGCAACTTCCTTCATGGCTGATTGCCTTCGCATTCCTCCCTGATGATTGAGGTAGGTTACTGTGGTCGCATTGTCAGACTGGATTTGGACAGGCCTGCCCTTTAGGATATCCTGTGCTTGAATGAGTGCTTTGTACATTGCTCGAAGTTCCAGGATGCTTATGGATAGTTGACTTGAGTAGTCCATCTTCCCTAAAAGGTATGATGGCATGTCACGTATCATCTGTCGTTACAGCAGCCTGGAATGGACCTGGGCATATTCCACCATGTCAAAAGTGGATACCACGGACCCCAGGACCTGCATTGCTGAGTGAATGGATACCTTCTGATTGCGGAGCCATTTGCGCACCCGCAATTGTAGAGCCGAAATCGTGTCCACTGGTAGAAAGAGCCTTTATGCCAGGGAATCCCGTAGCACCCCCAGATGTACCCTCTGCTGTATTGGAGAAAGGGAAGACTTATTTCTAATTGATTATCCAGCCTTGCTCCTGTAGACAGGTAGTGGTCAGCTGGAGAAGATGTTGTAAAACCTTCGTAGACTGCCAATATCAGGAGGTCGTCCAAGTATGGCAGTATCCTGACTTCTTCTGAGGTGAGCAGCCATGACTGCCATTATCTTGGTAAGCACCCAAGGGGCTGTGGACAGACCGGAAGAAAAATAAAAAAGAAGACAGAAATGTCCCTTGGTTGGCGCACTAACAAGAAATGTGATAAAATTTACCTTTTATTAAACAATCTTAAAATTGTATATATAATAATCTCTCCAGTGAAATATAAAAAATGAAAAAACGTCTGTGTGTTAATTATTGAAATGAATAGTGTTATTGGTACACCTGCGCGTGTAATGGCGACTCAAAAATGGATATTAATAAATAGACGTTAGAGCAGTAACATATCTGCTCATGCAGCAGTAAAATCCCTGCTGCTGTGGACAGACCAAAGGCAATGGTAATGTTACTGACGAACAGAAAACTCAGAATGTGCAGATATGCATCCTGTATGTCCAGGGAACCATGAAATCCCCAGGTTGCATTGCCAGAATAATTGACTGTAGGGTCTCCATACGGAACCTGGGCACATGAATGAACCTGTTGAGATATTTCTGATTCAGAATAGAGCAATGAGACCCATTTAGCTTCTAAATAAAAAAACAAATTTGAGTAATAACTCCTTCCTTGTTAGCTAAAGGAACCAGGAATATCACCCCTGAAGTTAGCAGGTTATGAATGGTCTACTAGAGGACAAGGGCCTAGATAGAATCTGATGGGGAGTTGCAAACGACCTTCTGGGGAGTAACCCTTTAAGAAGGCGTCACATAAGAGTAGGGAGGGGGATTCCTCACCTAATGCACTCTCCCTGTAAGAGAGGGTAAAAAGACATTAGTCTTTTTTGGAATCTGGAACAGTTAACTGGAGTGTTCCATGCTTTCCCCATAAACTCTATGAGCTGTTAGGGTAAGGTAATCCAGCCTAAATCACCTTCTGGTGTCTGAACACCAGGTTTATTAGGCTTTAGGAGCCGGTACTTTATCTTCTATAATGAGGATTGAATTAACCACCCCTGCTAGAGAGGAACATCCACTGATGATTGACGCTATTCCTCTCCAAGATAGGCCCAGTAGGAGAAACCTGCGTATACTCTGCCTCCTCAGATGATATATCAGGATCTGAAAGCAGGGTAGACTGAGAGGATGGTGCAGTCCATTTATATGCTTAGATGGATGATGCCATATTCGCCTGTACAGATAGGTAGATGCTAAAAGTCAGATTCTGAACTGAGTGGACATAACCCTCCATCCAGGAAGGATGTATGGGGAGGAAACATAGCAGGATGTAATCACTGTGGGAAATACAAAGTGGAAGGCAGTGTGGGAGCTGATAAGCAGTCCAAGAACCACATCATAACCTGAAACCAGGAGGACAGTCAAGGTGACCCCTGAACAGGTGCTGGCGAGGTGGACTGTTGTGGTGTATAACAATCAACACACAGTCCATCCTGTATGAAATCCTGAGAGGCCTACTGCAAAGGATTACATGAAACCAGCACAGGAACAACAGTCTTCTGTTTACCTATGTCCTGAGACATGGGAAACATTTGCAAGTAACCTACAACAAGTGTAGAGTTAAAATGCAACGTGACCCCCTTCACAGATAAAAATAAATGTGAAATACTCTCTTACCCAGAGGTTCCCAAACGCGGTCCTCAAGGCTCCCCAACAGTTCAGGTTTTAGAAATATCCATGGTTGAGCACAGGTGATTCAATTAGTACCTCAGCCAATTTGATTTAACCACCTGTGTTCAACCATGGATATCTCTAAAGCCTGAACTGGGGGAGCCCTGAGGACCGTGTTTGTGAACCTCTGCTCTAACCCCTATACACCAGGTAGTCTAGGGTTAGGAAAAACCAAAAATAAATTTTTTTTTTTTTTTTTTCCAACAACAGAGTTAGCATAAGTCACATAAAATGCATATAATATATTTGCAAAAGGGCATTAAAATCAATTACCTAAACACAAAAGTTTGGAAGGATCTACATGCATATAAATATATTGCAAAAGGGCACTGCATACAAATGTACTTACAAATTGGCACTGAATTAACTTACAAACAAGTTGGTCTAATTTCAGTCCTATATATACATTGGTCCTAGGAGAGAGGGAGAGAGCCCAAATCTCTGCTCAGCAAACACTCAATTGCAGCTGAGCATCTCCAATGAATTAGGAGAGGGGAGGATGGGCAACTCAGTATTCACAAGCAAATGTGAAATACAATTTAACCCCTACACACCTGGCAGTTGAGGGTTAAATGGAGCAATCGCAGTGATAATTATAACTGACAGTCATAAATAAAACCTGCATGAACACCTGTTTCTCTTTAAGCTTAGCTTATAGAAGTATAAAAGGTAACAATGCAGTGTGACCACCCTCACAAATATCTAGTACATGTGAAGTACACAGAAAACCCCCATAACCCTGTCAGAGGGATGAGATACAATAGCAGTGATAGTTATAACTGACAGTCTTTTTCAGAAAAAATAAAGGCAGTATAACACACAGCAGAAACATACAATGCATTTAAGCAATAAATTTGCAATAGGCTCTTAGTCAACTACAAAAAGCACAAAGCTTAGTAGGATATTGAGCTCTGTATAACCTGGCCACCAAAGGAGAGGTACACAGGGAGACTAACCAAACCTGAGATTCGCTGCTATAGTAGAGCACTTGAAAGTGATCTCTGGGCGTCTCATATACAAGGGAGGTAGGGAGGAGCAACAGACGTGCGAAAACCTCGCCTCTGGATCAGCGTCTGGGCTCGGGGAGGCGCTACCGGGGAGAGCCTGCCTCCTCTAGGTTGTATCAATCCACCGAACGCACTGACCTTTTACATGGCCACCGCCACTGTCCCCGGGACCAGATTTATATGCCCCGGTGGTCTAGTGGGAGAAGTAGTCGTCCCCGGTTCCCCACTACAGCAACCTCCGGCAGGTCTCCACTGCCAGAGGCACGGACTGCCACGTGGTTCCCCGCAAGTGGGAAACCACCTTACCTGCAACCCTGTGCCTTCCAGCTGCAGTCCCGGGCCCAGCGTCTAGTCAAACTCCGCTGGCGCCCACCAAAATCACCAGTTCCCTCACTGGTGAGGTGCCGGCGGGGGTAGATGGAGCAGCAGCACAGGCTTCCATCAGGACGCCTAGCGCTGCTTACTCGTTGAGTAAAAAAAACAAAAAACAAAGCTTGGGACTGCCTGAGCAGTACCCTGTCTAACAAGGTGCACTGATCCTGCGCACCAAACAAAAAACTGAGTGCCTGTAGCCAGGGGAGGGGTATATATGGACCCAGTGCATCCTGGGAGCTAAAGCTTGTAACTGTTTGGTGCCTGGATCACTCCAACCACATACTCCAAGATAATTCCAGTGGACCCCATGAAACCCGAAGAAGAAAAAAAAAAATCCCCCCCCCCCCCCCCCAAAAAAAATAACGTTGACCATTTTTATGTCGACCTTGTGACACGGGCGACAATTTGCACCTGTCGACCTTTAGTGTGTTGACCTTTTGTCCCAGTCGACCTATTGACTGCCTAACGTCTGGTGTCTATCTAGACATTGTGTGCCCTGTGCACAGACTGCTATGTTACCTATCCTATTCACCCACCACTCACACCAATGTCACTGTGTGCCCTGTGCACAGACGGCTATGTAACCTCTCCTATTCACCCACCACTCACACCAATGTCACTGTGTTCCCTGTGCACAGACTGCTATGTAGCCTCTCCTATTCACCCACCACTCACACCAATGTCACTGTGTGCCCTGTGCACAGACTGCTATGTAACCTCTCCTATTCACCCACCACTCATACCAATGTCACTGTGTGCCCTGTGCACAGACTGCTATGTAGCCTCTCCTATTCACCCACCACTCACACCAATGTCACTGTGTGCCCTGTGCACAGACTGCTATGTACCCTATCATATTCAAATGACTGCGAGCCAAAGCACCTCTCCCCCCACCCCTTACTGGCCGCGCGCATGGTGTCACACCTATCTCTTGCATTGATGAGGTCAATAAATTTCATTTTTGTTAATGCTCAGAATTAACTTTGACAGATCGAGATGAAACAAAGTGCAGGTTATGTCTAGGAGTTTCCACTACAAAATGATGCAGTTTTCATGAAAATCTGATTCAGTAGTTTTTACGCCAACTTGGAACAAGCAAATAGACACAACATTCTTATTATATTAGTATAGATAATATACATGTTTTACTAAAAGGCACTCAATGAAATTGTACTTACTGTGTAAGCAAATATTATTTACCATCTTGGCGACAGGTCATCATTACAAATACTGGAACAACTTAAAATAAAAAAATGTATGAAACCACTAAACTGAAAACAACAGATGATTTAAATGAAAGCTGTAACGTTAATTCTCCAGAGTTTAAGAATAATTCACATGTCAGCACTGAGTGAGACGGGCGGTCTTCTGTGTAAGCAGCTTTTGGGGTTTTTTTTGTGTTGTACAGAAAAGGAAGCCCTATGTAACAGCAGCCAACACTTAGAGGATTACACAAAATGTGCACGGTAAGTATAGTAGTTATTACAGTGCGAGTGGTATTCAGAGATATGACAAGTAAGGGTTTGATGTGGTAATTTATCAGCAAAAATGGTTATTTCTTTAATTATGCTTAGTTTTCAAATAGAGAACAAACTACTTTACCTCATGTTATAGAATGGAACGGTATATAGCATCACGTTTGGAAGCCAATTATCCAGTTTTTCCCAACAACAAACAAAAATGGATTTAATGACAGCAGATGCAGTGGAAATATAGATTTCCTCATGCACCTAGTCTCGAAACAGCATGCTACGTGAGACGCCTGGCGCGAGTGAGCCGCCAGGTCCCGTGCAACTCAGCGTGTGCCAAGCTTCTTTTTTTTTTTGCCCAAGAATGCATCTTAGGGCCATATTCAATATGGGGCGAAAAGTCATTTTCACCTATTTCAATTATCCCCGTATCCAATTTCAAAGACTTTTCGCCGGTGCGAAAAGTCTTTGTTAAAAAATGGGGATAAGTTTTCACCATGGTCTACATCGCAAAAAAAAAGTGTGCAGAATGGGGGTTTAGGGGTGCAGGCTTAAAAAAAAATAGCCTGCAGCCCTGGAAGTGTCCCCTAAAACACATTTGTGCAAAAAAAGAAAAAAAAATTAAATCCCCAGGACACCCCAAAAAAGTGACTTTAATTTTGGGGTGAAAAAAAAAAATATGGGGGAACAAAGTTTTAAACTAGCAAAATGTATTCAGGAGGAGTTCTCAAGTATGCGGCAGGTGTTTTCCAGAATGCGGGTAGTAGAGGCAAGTGAATTTTCAAAATTCACTTTAGGGACTTAAAAATATGCTTGCACCCATTTACATGTACCCCAAATTTGATGGAAGTAGTTTTTCTTTGCAAAAAAAATAAATCTAAGTGCTATTCTTCACCCCTTCTTCACAGACACATTTATGCACCTGCCGCGGCTATTTAAAAACCCTGATTACCTTTAGCAGGCAAAAACGGGGGTACCCATAGTGATCCCCCATGTCTGGACATCTTTAGGGGGGTGCCAGGAACATTTCCCAAAAATTCCCTGGATTTTTCGATACTTACCTTTCCGCCGGGTTCCGTTTTCGCTGGATCCTAATTAAATACGGGGACAAAGCGGGCACGCGCCCGATACTTTATCCCTGAAAAAACGGCGAGCTCGGACTTTTCGCCCCATACTGAATACGGGCCTTAGTCGCAAACAGACTGCACCGATTCATTTGATATGTCACACTTGTATATCTGTGTGCGACTGAGTCTGTATGCAAAGTACAACAGGACCTGGCGTGGAAAAAAGCCGCGGTATCGTAGCGCTTCGTATAAAGGGCCTGATTCAGCAGATGACGCAGTTGCTATATCGCAGCTACTAACATGGTAATGCAGCAGGAGGCGTCATGCCTACTGCATGCATTACTGATCCGAGTTGCGTTGGACATCGGATCTCCTGCGTGTTCATTGGCTGGCTAAGTGACCCATGGAGGTCACACAAGCTGGCCGCCGCAGATGCACAAAAGAGGACAGGAAATCTCCGTCAGCTGATGGAGATCCTGGCCTCATCACTCCCCCCCAACCCCCCCTCTGGTGGCGACATTTCCCAAAAGGGATGTCGTCATCGCCCCCTCCCTGCCTTGAAGCAACAGCAGACTATCAGCGATTGAAGTCCGCGTGACATCGCAGACCCGTGCTGCACAGATCCAACCATCGGGAATCTGCGTGATTTCTTCTCTGCTGAATCAGCCTCATAGATTCAGACTTAATCGCACACAGATATACAAGTGTCACATATCAAAATAAATCCATCATTTACCAGGAGAAGAGAGGGAAGACTGATAATCCATCGGAATCACTGACCTCTGAGTAAGCAGATAGGTACAGTGCATGCAGTAGCGAGGATGTAGGATATTAGGACATGTCCTATTTTCCCCCCATTCATGTGGCTTCGTGCATTCTGTTACAACGGAACTCACCATTATTTACAAGAGTTGACACACACACACATGCACACGCACACGCACACACATTAATTGTCTATCAGAAAGAAGTTTTAGTTACTCACTGACGTCACTTTATCCTTGATAGCTCTTTGGACAAGGAATATAGCTGCCCTGAGAAGACTCCTTAAGTCATCCTTGGAAGTTGCACTGGGCATGTCAGATAGTTTCCTGTACACTGCCAGTAAGGCATCTTCCCTATAAGACCAGGTCTTGGAATAAGCTCCTGCAACCTAACAAGAAAAAAAAGCACAAATGTACAAATAATGAAAAAGTGAGATATAAGTGTAATCTGTCACCAATACACAATGGGGGAATTCAAATGCAACTTAACACGGGCACAAAAATTATTTTGCAATTCTATTAGCCGCCCAAATTAAGCTGCGTTAACTCTCCATAGGATTTAACGTGGTTTTGTCTTCGTAGTCCCTGAGCAGGTGAAAAGTTTGGGAGATGATTCATTAGACACTTAGGCCCGTATTCAATTTGGAGCGAAAAGCCAGAATCGGCGAAAAAGTTTTGCCGATGACGTCATTTCGCCAGGCGGAAAAGTGTCGCCGTATTCAGTTTGAAAGGCTTTCCGCCTAGGCGGAAAGTCAATGCAATGTAATAGGCGGAAAAGTTTCGCCTATGAATAGCAGGCGGAGAAAAGTGCGGAATTGGGGTTTTGGGGTGTAACGTTGCGGGAACCCCCGTGCAGCCTTCAGACAGTCCCCCAAAGGTAAACTGCGTAAAAAAACAAACAAACTTAACACCCCAAAAAATCACTTTCAATTTGGGGGCAAAAAAAAAATGTTGGGGACAAAGTTGGGGGACAGACACCAAGGGGGTCCCCAAGTATGCCCCAGGTGTATTTTTGATTGCAGGTGTTTGCGGCATTTGGATTTTTCACGTTTTTTTAAACTTAACTTTACCAACTTTTAAATATGCTGGCCCCCATTTTCAAGTACCCCAAATTTGCTGGGATAAATTATTTTCAGCAAAAAAACCTCCTGAATACTATTCTGCACCACTTATTAAAAAACGCTATTTAGCAGCTATTGACCCCGTTTAAAAACACCAAATACCTTCAGCAAGCCAAATCGGGGGGTACCATAGCTAAACCCCATGTCAAAGCATCTTTTGGGGGGTGTCAGGCTGATTTCCCCAATCTGACAGGACTTCCCGCTTGTTCAGTTTCGCCGGGTCCCGTTTTCCCGTACTTTCAAATTGAATAAGGGGATACGCGGGCACGAGCACGATACTTTTCCGCATGTAAAACAGGCGAAGTAGGCGAATAGTCCTGGAGGCGGAAAAGTATCGCGGGTCCGCTCAAATTGAATACAGCTCTCATATGGTTTTAATTAGCTATATTTGGCCAATAATGTAATGTCATTTTTGGAGTGATATTCTGCAAATGCAGAGTAACTGGCTTAACGGTATGTGGGTACGGTATATGGAGGTGTTGTATTGATGGGACAGGTGTTTTTTAGGCTTGCAGGTGGGAGTTACATGTGTTTAACAAAGTCTAAAAAGTGGCAAAAATCACACAAAATAAATAAAAATCTACTAACAGGCAGTTTACGCACTCCAAATTTATCCAGAGAATTAATTTGCTGAGATACACTTGCTTTCTATTATTTTTTCACGGTTATTCAAAAATGCCGAAATCAGCCATTTGACACTTTTAAGTGCCCGAAATACATTGTTTTTGGCCTTTAATAGACTTCTACTGTTATTCAATAACAATTTGCACTGTTTTGGGGTACAGGCTGATTTACTAATTTTTCCCCACACTAAACCATGGCTAACATCAAATAAAATGACCGTACGAACGCTGGGATAAGCCGTGAATTGTGCGATAAGCAGGAGCGCGCAGAGACGCGGTAAGTGAAATAAGCGTTAAGTCATGCCAAGGTAAACAAAGATTTCTCGGCTGCTAATTGAATCTGCCCCAATGAGTCCATTATTTGGTTCACTTCTCCATTTAAAGGCATCCACATGTTAGACAAATGATTGCAAACTTATACAGACAGATGCTTCTTACCAAAGCTTCACCGAACACTTCAATGGCAACTCCGGCCTCTCTCAATGCTTTTTCCGTCAATGGTTCTGGCTCACCGGTGATCCTACTTCTGGGGGTATCCCCAGCATAATCTTCAGTTATCTCCGGCTCTAGATAAGGAAAGGGGTCGTCTTTACTCTTCCTCTGAGCTGGAAGTGGCCGCTCGTCATAGGGTAAAGCTTCAACCTTAGAATGATAAACAACAGGTTCTAAAACAATAATAGAACATTCTAAAATCACAAAAACATTTTCCTCAAATTCGCCAAACTGACACAAACTGAGGACCTCATTCAGAGTCGGTCGTTGCGGCCGCACGGTCCTACGCCACCGATGTTCGCTAAACTGCGCATGCGTAAAATTCACAACGCGCGTGCACAAACTAGCTATTACGATCAGAAATTGCTTTCTCCTTGAACACAGCCAGGTCGTTAGTTTGAGTGATAGGATGAGGCGTTTATGTGTGGTAACAGGGGAAGGTGCTTATGAACGGGGGAGTGGAGATCCGAACGCAGGCGTGCCTGACTATGAAAACGGCGTTTTATGGGAGTGCATAATTAACAAAGTAGTGTAATGGCACATGTGACATGGGAGGTTTTTACACTGACTTGATCGTAGAGCTTAAGAGAGGGTATGGTCTACCTTAAGCTCTACGACCAGCTCTGATGGTTCCTGATGGTCTCGATTAATCCTTATATGCCCAGAGATGACGTGTAATGGGAACGAGGAGGGGGCGTATTATTAATCTACTGGCTGCATCCTCCCCTCGCTCGTCCAGCTAACGATCCCATCTTAACGACGCAACTTGCAAGCGCTTCATTTGCATATCCGGCCCCTTTTACCTTACGACCGTGTGGCCGCAACGACAGAGTCTGAATGAGGTCCTGAGGCCCTCTGTATTATCCTAGGGTGGGATCGGATGAGGCCACGTGGACCTCTCCACATGGTGTCACCAAAATGTTACTCCTGAAATATTGTGCAAATGATAAATATAACCTCATGTATGAATTGCTTTGTGTATTTATTTAGTACTATTATTTTGGATCCGTCATTTGCTGGGTCGCTAGCAATTGTACCCGGAGTTGCAGATACTGTATATGTATATTTTTCTTCTCTCTTCCCCATTTTCCTCCCATCCCCCTTTCTCTCTCCCCCTCTTCCTGCAATAGCTCTCTCTTACTTATCTTGCCTCTTCCATCTCTCTCTCTCTCTCTCTCTTCCCCTCTATTTCACTCTTCCCCATAGTAATGTATTGCTGGATTGTAGAGAGTTGCATAGTTGTGGTTGCTGGGTGTCAAAGGGCAGCATAGTAATACAGGTTACTGGGTGGAGGAGGGCATCATAGTAGGGTTTACTGGGTGGTAGAGGGCAGCATAGTAGGGTTTACTGGGTGGTGGAGGGCAGCATAGTAGGGGTTACTGAGTGGTGGAGGGCAGCATAGCAGGGGTAACTGGGTGGTGAAGGGCAGCATAGTAGGTGTTGCTGACTGGTGAAGGGCAGCCTAGTAGGGGTTGCTGGCTGGTGAAGGGCAGCCTAGTAGGGGTTGCTGGCTGGTGAAGGGCAGCCTAGTAGGGGTTGCTGGCTGGTGAAGGGCAGCCTAGTAGGGGTTGCTGGCTGGTGAAGGGCAGCCTAGTAGGGGTTGCTGACTGGTGAAGGGCAGCCTAGTAGGGGTTGCTGGCTGGTGAAGGGCAGCCTAGTAGGGGTTGCTGACTGGTGGAGGACAGGATAGTAGGGGTTGCTCATTGGTGGAGGGCAGTATAGTAGGGGTTGCTCGTTGGTGGAGGGCAGTATAGTAGGGGTTGCTCGTTGGTGGAGGGCAGTATAGTATGGGCTGCTGAATGATGGAAGGCAGAGTAGTAGGAATTGCTGGGTGGTGGAGGGCAGCATAGTAGGGGTTGCTGGCTGGTAGAGGGCAAAATAGTAGGGGTTGCTGACTGGTAGAGGGCAAAATAGTAGGGGTTGCTGGCTAGTAGAGGGCAAAATAGTAGGGGTTGCTGGCTGGTGGAGGGCAGCATAGTAGGGTATGCTTGCTGATGGAAGGCAGAGTAGTAGGAATTGCTGGTTGGTGTAGGGCAGAACAGTAGGAATTCCTGGGTTATGGAGGATAGCATAGTACAGCTGCAGGATGGCTGTCGGCAGCATAGTAGTGGTTGTCTATTGCTGGAGGATAGCATAGCTGAGGGTGGAAAGCAGAATAGTGGGGGGTTGGTTTGTGGTGAAGGGCAGCATAATAGGGGTTGCTGGGGAGTGTTGTGCATGACAATGGGTTTGCTGGGTGACGGAGGACAACAGCAGGGGGTATAGGCGGTGCAGGGGGTGGAGGATAGCAGAGCAGGGGGTGGAGAATAGCAGAGCGGCAGGTGCTGAGTGACGGGGTGGGACTGGGAGTATAACGCTAAGGGGTGCTGGTTGAGGACAGGAGGAAAGTTGGTTTTCAATAAAAGCTGAGGGAAGTGTGGGGGCAGGAGTACATGCATTTGGTTGTCAATGCCGAAATCATCTTTGTTAGGAGTGTTGGTGATTGGGGGTGTACGGAGAACTTGGAGTCCGTTGCGCGGAAGCACGAGCACCTGTCTTTACTCAGAGAACTGGCACCTGAAGGGTAAAGGATTACATAATAGAAGTTGGGTGATACCTACTTTTAACCAGTTGGTGTCACGGTGATTACTATTGCCAATGAAGAGTTCTAGTCAGTAAGAGGTCTGATGTGCCTTCATCCATCACACTAAAGGTAGCCACTCATTCATAATTTTCTTTACTAACACTACTACAAATACACCACCTTACCTGTCTCTAAGTCCAGGCAGACTGTAAGTTCCACTATACTGGAACGTTACATACAATGGAATTCGATAGGTATGTTAACAAGTAATACAGTTGCTATTGTGGATTCCCTGTTGTCACTGAGATGCAGGAAGGTAGTTTGTATTCTTAAGCTATTAGAGCATGGATATTTTTCAGTATGGGCAGGAACATAAGTTCCTCATTGGATGGGACCTGTCCAATCAGGTGCATGGAACTACTGTCAAAGTCTTCCCGTATTGACCTTCTATAAAATATGTGGCCAAACATCCTGTACAACAAGAAGCTGATTTGTTATCTACAAATTACAGCTAAAAGTAAAATGAATGCATCCAGTCAATTAACAAAACTCTGAGTATTCCAGAACTTACGTTTATATTTGAGGCAGGTCCTGCTGGGGCTGGAGCAGGAGGAGGAGAAGGAGAACGCAGCTGGGGGTTGGGCTTTGGAGAAGACACTTTGGGTAGTTTTTCTGGCACCAGTTGTCGTTCTCTCTTTTTTTTCTTTTCCAAACTTCTGTCCCTGTCAGGCTGTGGAGAAGCTGCCGCTTTGTGCTGCTGCTGCAGGCTGGTCGGGTGCTCCAATGGGTCCAGAGACGGCTCCGGAGCTCTTCGTATCTTAACATATAGGGGGAAAAAAAACAAAAAGAATAAAAGACACTGGGGTGAGAAGGCCAAACCTTGCATCTTTCTTTTTATAGATATCGAAATAATAATGACAGTATTTATTTCTACTGTATACAATTGCAGCACTTACACATCACTCTCCGTGCCCACTGACATTTGCGGTTATGATGCATTTATTTTTATAAGTGTTTTTATTTGCACTTCTGGATACCCGATTGCCAATACATTGCCAGGCATATCTACCAACAAAGGTCAGAAGGAAAACTTAAACCTTGCTTTTTAGTTTGGGCTGATTTCTAGTATAAGTATAGATCTGTTTCCTCCCTTGGTGGTGCCACTCGTTGGGTTCCCATGGCCCGATACATGGAGACGCCAGCGCTAAGGAGTAAAGTTGGGTACACACTAGGTGATATATTGGACAATTTGTCGTTTTGATGTGAATCAGAACGACAAGTCGTCCAATCTGAAGACCCGTCAGACGACACCATGCTTCTGGATGCGACGGAGGAACGATCCTACACCAGAGTGTGCAGAGTGTACGGACTGCCTGATATATTGCCCCATCGTGTCTGCAGTTGCTGGGTAAACACATAGAGCCGTATTCAATTTGAGCCGACCAGCGATACTTATTCACGGCCCGGACTTTTTGCCTACTTCGCCTGTTTTGCAGGCGGAAAAGTATCGCGTATCCCCGTATTCAATTTGAAGGTAGGCGAAAACGGGACCCGGCGAAACTGAGACAGGCAAAAACTACTGTCAGAAATGGGGAAATCAGCCTGAGACCCCCCAAAAGATGCTCTGACATGGGGGTTCCCTATGGTACCCCCCGATTTGGCATGCTGAAGGTATTTGGGGTTTTTAAACGGGCTCAATAGTTGCTAAATAGCGTTTTTCTATACGTGGCGCAGAATAGTATTCTGGAGTATTTTTTTCCTGAAAATAACTTATACAGGGCAAATTTGGGGTACTTGAAAATACCCCCATTTTCAAGTACCCAAAGTTGCTAAAGTGAAGTTGACAAAATCGTGAAAAATCCACCTGCAATCAAAAAAACACCTGGGGCATACTGGGGGACCCCCCAGAGTCACGTTCGCTACTTTTTAACTTTGTACCCCAATTTTTTTTTTCACCCCCTTTCTCAAAGTCATTTTTTGGGGTGTCCTTAATGTTTTTTTTTTTATTTTATGACACAGTTTACCTTTGGGGGACTGTCTGAAGGCTGCACGGGGGGTTCCCGCAATGTTGCACCGCAAAACCCCAATTCTGCACTTTTTCCCGCCTGCTATTCATAGGTGAAACTTTTCGCCTAGTACATTGCATTGACTTTCCGCCTAGGCGGAAAGTCTTTCAAATTGAATATGGGGTAAAACCAAAACAGGCGACGATGACCTCATTGGCAAAAAGTTTTCGCCAAAAACACGCGAAAACGGCTTTTCGCTCCAAATTGAATACGGGCCATAGTCTAGTGCAAGGTTGGCCAACCCGGTCCCCGAGAGCCACTAGAATTACACGTTGTGCAGACACCTAGCTGCTGCCCAGGTGTAGTCATTGCTAATGGTCACATTTTAAAACATGTAGTGCATTCTGACACTGCCTACAGATGCCAAGGTGGTCTGGGAAACATGAACTGTTAGGGGTCCTTGAGGACCGTTTTGGCCACCTCGATGGGAACAATTCTGCACGTTATATTAGATGTCTTTATAATGTCACCCAGCCTCTGTGTTTTATTAAGGTCTGCCCACCTTATCGTATCAAATTCTCATCTCCCACTTAGACGTGTGCGGCTATTCATTATCTGATCATTGGAATGTTCAGATCATGGGGATGGTCACAGCAGTAGGAGAAGAGTGTGGTGATCCTGCAGGAAGAAGTGACCTGTCCACTCATCCAACTGTGTTAGTGAGGAGTGAGCTGCATGTGACAGGGGGCAGTGACATGATGTGAGGAGGGGATGTAGGCAGCAGGAAGTCACAGACTGCGTTATATAGTGGGAGGAACGGGGTCCCCACAGCACAGAGTATATCTGGAGATGAGTGATGTGTTAGTGAGGAGTGAGGTGCATGTGATAAGGATAGTGACATGATGTGAGGAGGGGATGGAGGAAGCAGGAAGTCACAGACTGAGAGTTATATAGAGGGAGGAGCGGGGTCCCCAGCAGCACAGAGTATATCAGGAGATGAATGATGTGTTAGTGAGTACAGGGCTGCATGTGACAGGGACAGTGACATGATGTGAGCAGGGGAATGGAGGCAACAGGGAGCCACAGACAGAGTTATATAGTGGAAGGAGCAGGGTCCCCCAGCAGCACAGAGAATATCAGGAGACGAGTGATGCGTCAGTGAGGACAGGGCTGCATGTGACAGGGAGGTGACAAAATATGAGTAGGGGAATGGAGACGGTAGACTGTCACAGTGCACAAAACCAGTGGACAACCTATTATAATACATATATTTTACAGGGTGAAAAAGACACAATGATGTAAGTTAGATCAACTGCACTAGTTGGGCATTTTCCACTCTACATACTTAAGACAGAAAGAAACCTAATACACAGCACAGATGGAAACAAGCCTTTCAGTGCTTTGTCCATGTGCTTTTTTAAAGAAAAAAAAAAAAAAGATTGAAATAGACTAAAAAAAAAAAACCAGATAATGAAAGAAATAACAATGCAAGACGACTTGGGGGTAAACAAGAATAATAATAATAATAATAATAATAATAATAATAATAAATATTTCTGTTTTGTCCTATGGCCTCACATGGCAGGAGTAGGAAGTTCAGCCGGTGTGAGTGGGGAGCTATGATGATGCCGTGGTGGAATAGTCCTTCCCTTCTCCAGTAAGATGATCCCCACTAACACTGTCATAGAGATACAGAACCAGCACGAGAAATGCCTAGCTATCCGTGACCACAAATACACTTACAGATGTGTTCTCATACATCTAGCCTCCATATGCCATACGGCACAAGACGCCTGCCCCCAGGTCCTATGTGACTCAGCTCGCAACGAGTATCTTTTTCATGAAGGTCTTTTTCACTCTTAGGGCCGTATTCAATTAGCCTGCGAAAACAGGTGACGTCATTTTCGTTTGACTTATCTCCATATTCAATTACAAAGACCTTTCGCATGTGCGAAACGTCTTTGTTAAAAAACGGGAATATGTTTTCACCATGTAATAAAAGTGCAGAATTGGGGTTTAGGGGGTGTAGAATAAAATAAAACAGCCTGCAGCCTTTTTAATGTCCCCTGAAATTATTCGGTGTCAAAAAATTTAAAAAAACATCCTCAGGACGCCCCAAAAATTGTACTGTAATTTTGGGGTTGAAAAAAATTATTGGGGAACAAAGTTTGAAACTAGCAAAATTGATTCACGGGGGGTCCCCAAGTATGCGTCAGGTGTTTTCTAGAATGCGGCTGGTAGTGGCAGGTGCATTTTTTGAAGAATTTTAAAAAATCACTTTAGGGACTTAAAAATATGCTTGCACCCATTTTCATGTACCCCAAATTTATTTTTCCCCAAAAAAAACCTAAGTGCTATTCTTCACCACTTTTACCAAAGTCGCATTTATGCACCTGCCGCGGCTATTTAAAAACCCAGACTGCCTTCAGCAGGCCAAATAGGGGGTACCCATAGTGATTCCCCTATGTCAGACCATCTTTAGGGTGTGCCAGGATGATTTCCCGAAAATTCCCTGGACTTTGATACTTACCTTTCCGCCGTGTACCGTTTTCGCCGGATCCTAATTGAATGCGGGGATAAGCGGGCACGCGCCCGATACTTTATCCCTGCAAAAAACGGCAATGGGGGCAAAAAGTCCAAGCTGGCCCTTAGGGCCGTATTCAATTAGGTTGCGATAATGTCATTTTCACCTGTTTCAATTATCCCCGTATTCGATTTCAAAGACTTTTCGTCGGTGCGAAAAGACTTTATTAAAAAACGGAGATAACTTTTCACCATGTTATATATGGCGAAAAAAAGTGCAGAATTGGGGTTTAAGGGTGCAGAATTGAAAAAAAAAAAAAAATAGCCTGCAGCCTTTTTAATGTACCCTAAAAGTAACCTGTGTCCAAAAATTAAAAAAAAAATCCTCAGGACACCAAAAAAATTGTACTTTAATTTTAGGGGTGAAAAAAAAAAACCAGGGGATCAAAGTTTTAAACTAGCGAAGGTTTTCGCCGGGTCCTAATTGAATACTGGGATAAAGCGGGCACGTGCCCGATATTTTATCCCAGAAAAAGCAGCGATGATGGCAAAAAGTCCGACCTCTGACTTTCGTCTGTAATTGAATACCCCCCATAGTCGCAGATAGATGCAAAAAAAATGCTCCACGAGACTGCACTGATTAATTTGATATATGACACCTGTATATCTGTGTGCAACTGAGTCTGAATCTGTATACAAAGTCTTAGGATGTAGCAGCCGCTGCTTTTTTCCACACCAAGTTATGGTGTCGCACACAGATATACAGGTGTCACTATCCTTTTGCAACTAATGGAGGGTACACACAGTCAGACCATCAGACTATCAGATAACGATCGGTTGTCTGATCGGCCTGCATGTCCTGGATTGAACATCCAGCACATGCAGCAACCCCCTCAACTACTATAACGACCCGCAATCACCGATAGTAAACAGGCTAACATGGTCGATAACGACCATGTTGGCCTGCATGCACGGGCGATGGTCGTTATCTGTATCGACCATTCGTGCCTGGGCATCGACCATCATTTGGTCGTTTGAGGGGGACAGAAACAGGACGATATGAATGATAACGATATCGTTCATATAGTCCTGTTTAATCGCACCATGTGTACGCAACATAAGACACTTTTTCAGCCGAAAAAGATACAAAACGGTATATAATAAATATATATACACACATATACATACATACATACACACACACACACACACACACACACACACACACACACACACACACACACACACACACACACACACACACACACACACACACACACACACACACATGGTATATAATAAATATATCTATATATAGCTTGCCAACAGGTACGGCACGCTCCTTCCCCTATTGTGAATCTGCCGCGGTGCCAGCTACATTAAAGCATATACAAGTCCAGGTGCGGCACTCGGCGGACTTATAAATAATATATATAAAACTAGTCTGACGTTGCGCTCACAACATCCAATGTTTAGCTTGTTCTGGCGCCTTCACAATGAGACTCCAATCAAACAAATACAGTGCAGCACTCAGGACACTTTAGACAGGCTCAGGCAGCAGGTAAGTCCAATCAACGTTTCAATATTTATTCATATTTTCATCAGGATATAAACCTGATGAAAATATTAGTAAATATTGGACATGTCGATTGAACTTACCTGCTATATATAAATAACAAATTGTATAATGAATGCTTAGAAACATGGCAGTGTCAACATACCCTAAGAGAGTTTCTTCTGCCTGCATAAACCACCCTTGTTACATGGGAAAAAAAAAAAATCTGTGTGTATAAAATGAAACACTTAGTACGCTATTTGCCACTTCAGGCACTTAATGAAGAGAAATGTCATACGGTAGCTTCAAATTAAACAGATACAAAATGTCAACGGATGAAAAAATAAATAAAAGTTTGGAAATGTTATTTTTTGCTGTGGAGAAGTTCACAAGCAAAACGTGGTTACAATACAGCAAGTTTTAGCCTCGCAGACTGACATGTAGCACAATACAGAGGCCGAGATTGTATCCCCTCATCAATCCTCCCCTGTCATTAAAAAGCTATTAGACATCACTTTGCTTCATTATGAGGAATCTGATATAGTAGCTGGGGTAGAGGGTGGTAATTCCTCTGGAATGTCCCGGCACACCAAGAAACATCAAACTATTTGCTCACATGTACCAGAAGCTGCAACCAATACACTTCTTACAGCCGTAGGATATCTGTGCTGGTGTAATAGGTTTCCTGCAGTCTGCTAGTAGTGTGGCCACGTCACCCGCATAGACTTTTTGTGGCGTGTATTTCAGGCCCTTTGATGCTTGAACTATTCTCCCATATGCCAGTAATATAACTTCCTATTCTCTGAAATGGGATTAAAAATAAAAAACTTATTCACCCCCCATTCCTGCATTACTCAACAGAATCTAGTACACTGCTTCCATGGAATATACCACTGCCCTCCTCCATGACAAAATGCCGAAATTTCATGAAGTATGGACCCCCTGGTATTCTTACTTTAATAGGACCCTTCCAGGTCTGGTTTGACCTCCATTTTGAACTTTTTGTACTATTTAATTTATTATTGTTATTTTTTTATTTTATTTTTTTTCGACTCTACTGACTTCTTATCCGTTTTTTCTTATCTTATATATTTTTGTGTATATTTTCTAGATGTTACTGGATTTTTTTTTTATTACATTTTTTCAACACTAAAACCAAAAAAACAAGGTAGTTTGAGGTCTTTAATTTCTTTGTTCTTTTTATGGCTGTATATTACTTTTTCCTCTTTATTGACCTGTTAACTACCTTTAATAAATAAAGAGATTAAAAAAAACAAAAATAAATAATAAATAAGAATATCTTAATTTCCATTCTCCGGGACGCAGTGCGAAGAAAACAATAAAAGAAAGGACACCCATCCATCTGGGTGAACTGTCTAAGGGCCTGATTCAGAGATGTGCCCGATGCCAATATATACGCAGATTGAGAGATTACTAGCCACTGCCCGTGCGTGAAAGCCGCAATGCACATGCGTAGTGATTGTTTTGCGATTATGCTCGCAGAGGATTCACTTGCAAAGTGAGTGACAGTCACGCTTGGGGGTGGTAACGAGGGGGGGGGGTGGTTAGAACAATGCAGGCGTGTCTGACTCCGAAAACCCGCTTTCTGGGCGTGCACAAATTAGTTACTGCGTCCTTGCTTGCAGCAGGAGAGGCCTCGGCGTGTCTGGAAACCTGCCAGGTCTGCGGCATGTTGGACTTACTAAGGAGGCTGATGGCTGCCTGATCTGCGTTCGATGTTTCCAGTTTTGTACGGAAGTGGCGGATGCGAGATGCTTTCAGTGGGTATCTCTATGCATTGGAAGGCGAGTGAATTATTAGTATATTTTCGCAGGCCCTAAGTCTTGTATGAATGTTACTATCTTGCTAACCCGGGATTGCTTAAATATATACATCTCACATTATAGGCCATGTACAAGGCATTACTATAAAGGCTGAGAAGGGCAACACGGAATAAGGGATGCAGTTAATACCCTGACAGTCGGGATACTGGCGCTTAGAATGCTGGCATTCTAAGCGTCAGAATCCCGACACCTGTCAGAATCCCAGTGCCAGCATCCCCAAGGTAAGTACTTGGTTTAGGGGGAGGGTTAGGGGTTAGGCACTAAGGGGGGGGGTTTAGTGTGCGTGGAGGGGGAGGTTAGGTTTAGGCACTAGGGGGCAGGTTAGGTTTAGGCACCGGAAAGGAAGGGAGTGTTAGGATACTGACCGACAAGTGTCGGGATGCTGGCAGCAGGATTCAGAGTGCCGGAATCCCATATCCAACCCCGGAATACTGATACCTGTGAGTCACAGGGTTAGAATTTCCTGCCTCCGATTTTATTTCTTTCGTAAAGATAAAATCTATTACTGAACTCAGTATCCAGCCACATGCTCTGGGGGAACCAACTGGGTCCAGTACATTACAGGTCTTTGGCACTAAGTTCATCTCTGAATCAGCCTTAATGTTTATGCAGCTGAGCGATGTTTTGCTACTGTCCATGGGCATAAAAGTCCAGCAATACTCTACAATGCAGACGTGTAACCAAGTGTCCACTGGCCTACAGAATTGCGTACAGTATCGCTAACACTTCAGAAGGGGTTTGCGGCCCCTGGGCATTTCAGGGTGGAGACTGGGAGGTGACCTAAAGTGATTGCAAAAAAGGGGCTGTTTCATTGGCATACAATGGGAGTATCACGGACGTGGCTGGGAACGCTGCCTCATTCTCAAACACAAATACACAGCTTCAAAGGCCATGTTTAGTTGGATGTGACGAGAGAAGCTTGAGTCTACCAAAAATGTCAATGGTGCGACCGATGATGGAGTGCTTACAATCTCCATAGCAAATGCGCAGACCGCGGAGCCTGAACGTGATCGTCATAACGCTATCATACACTCCGCTATAACAGCGAGCACAAAGGGAAGGCTGAGATTAGTATTCGCATATTCTCACAAGCGCTATTGCAAGAGCAGCTACGAAACACGGCTGCATTACTAACCATCTCTGAATCAGGCCCTCAGAGGCCTAGTTATGAAGCTGTGATAACCCCCCTTTGCCTGATTTTTTGCTTAGAAAGTGGTTTTCACTGTTTCATCCAATTTATTAACAGGCTCTTGCCCTCCCTGCATGTTCAATTTACTGCGTCCTCAGAGCCTACTACGAGGAGTGTGATATCTGCTCAATTTATCTCAATCATTTCATTAGCTTCTACTGAATCCATTAAAACCATTCTGAAGAAAACTGGTTCAGACAACAAAATGGCTCCCGAGTTTCCATTCACGATTCGCAACCGTTTGTTTTGTAATAAGTCTATCTTACATTTTTACAGGTACTAAAGACAGTCAAACTCAGGTTAGTCAGGAAAGGTCTTCTTACCTGTGCTACAACCAAGGTTAAATAATTCTTTACCTCTGGATGTTGCCCATCGATTTTACCTATTGGCTAAAATGTTTTTAGGATATAGTTTTTAACTGAGGCTGAGCAAATTCCAAATAGGTGTTAGGGTCAGAACGGGAAACGTTTGAAGAAAGGGAAAATAGGCAAAAAAATTGTGTAAAATAGAAAAACTATTTCAAAAAAACAAAATCCTATTTACCAGGGCAATGTCCAAGAGGTCATGGAGCTCCAGCTGTTGATAAACGTTTTGCCGATACTCCTCCATCTGTTGTTTCTTCTGTTTGGCCAAGTCATAGTCCTCCTTCTCCACAGCGCAGCGTTTCTCCACCTCATATCGACCAAGGCGCTCTCCAACCTGGGACACAAGAATTAGGAGATATTTATTGTTGACAACGTTCTGTTCTGAAAGCAGATTGGATTCCAGAATTCTTCCAGCGCGCACACACCACAGAGGTGCAGGAGGTCGCTTTTTTAAGCCACGCCTATTTTTTATATTAACAATATAGCTATAAGCTCTCACGAGCAGGGCCATCGTCCCTCTTGTACGTTTCATTCCCTCACTTATTCCATCACTCCCCCCACTGCCAACAGCGGCACCAGACATTTGGCTCCTGCCATCCTGCTGCTGATTTGGGCATTATGACTGCTGCAGCAATGTTTATAAACCTTGAACTTAGTCTGTAATGTTTTGTACAGCAAGTCACTTTTTTTGTGTTCCGGTTTATGTACATTGCTGCGGACCCCTTGTGGCACCATATAACTAAAGGATGTTATAAACTATAAACGCAAAACATGCAGGTCCTGTGCTACTCTACTAACGTTGGGCGTCTTTGCAGAAAATGCTTCTAAGGCCCGTATTCAATTTGGAGCGAAAAGCCGTTTTCGTGTTTTTTTGGCAAAAGTTTTTCGCGGGTCACATCATTTTTGGCTGTTTTGGTTTTACCCCGTATTCAATTTGAGGGTGCAATGTACCAGGCGAAAAAGTTTTGCCTATGAATAGCAGGTGGAAAAAAAGAAAAAAGTTCAAATTGGGATTTTGGGGTGCAACGCTGCGGGAACCCCCCTGCAGCCTTCAGACAGTCCCCCAAAGGTAAACTGTGTAAAAAAAATTTAAAAAACACTTAAGGACCCCCCCAAAAATTACTTTGAAAAAGGGGAAAAAAAAAAAAAAAGTTGGGGTACAAGGTTAAAAACTAGCGAACTAGACTCTGGGAGGGTCCCCAAGTATTTTTTTGATTGCAGGTGCTTGCGGCAGGTGGATTTTTCATGATTTTTACAACTACACTTTAGCAACTTTTAAATATGCTGACCCCCATTTTCAAGTACCCCAAATTTGATTGGAATAGTTATATTCTGGAAAAAATACTATTCTGCACCACGTATTGAAAAACGCTATTTAGCAGCTATTGAACCAGTTTAAAAACCCCAAATACCTTCAGCAAGCCAAATCGGGGGTACCATAGGGAACCCCCATGTCAGAGCATCTTTTGGGGGTGTCAGACTGAGTTCCCCAAATCTGACAGCAATTTCCGTCTGTTTCAGTTTCGCCGGGTGCCGTTTTCGCGTACTTTCATATTGAATACGGGGTAAAGCGTGCACACGCGCAACACTTTTCCACCTGACAAACAGCCGAAGTAGACAGAAAGTCCGGCCCGCGAAAAAGTATCGTGGCTCGGCTCATATTGAATACGGCTCTAAGTCTCAAAGCGACTAGGACGCGCCTGTGCTGATTAATGTATTATGCAACACTTATATATCTGTGCGCACATAAGTCTGTATATGAACCACAACCAGAAGCTGGAATTAAAGAAGCTGAAGCGGCTACATTGTAGCACTTCATATACAGATTCAGAGACTCGGGTGCACACAGATATACAAGTGTCACATATCAAATTACTCAGCGCAGTCTGCTGGTGCGTCCTAGCCACATCGCGTTGCGGACTTAACACGCATTTTCGGGGGAAAAAAAAGATGCAAAAAGCTTCCAGACGCTAGCAGAGTTTCAGCCCCGAGATGAGCTATTTAGTGCGACTGCAGCAAATATGTATAAGGACACATCTGTATTTTCTCTGTTTTCCCTCAGCGTTGGCTTTATAAATGTTGGGGCGAATGCAGTGTGTATACTATGCTGCTATGTGTAGCGTAACTTGCGTGAAATTGCGCTGCGCAGGATAACAAAACAAACACATGCATCTACGTGACTGCATACATGTATCTACCATTAGCAACCGCTGCGACTTCAGAGGCAGGATGGGGGAGGGGGAAGGAAAAGGTGATCTGACTTAAGTCCACACATCAGAGCTGCATTCCCCAATGACGATCCAATCTGCCGACCGGTGATAAAAAATGCAGATTGGCGGGCATAGATGATCGGCGATTCATCGGGGAAGTTCTGCATGTTACAGTACTCCGATTTGTTGGATTTTCCCGATTCCCAGACCCAGGCGCTCGGGAAATCAGGGAATTGCGAGAATCAGGCTAATAATATGTATGGGCTCCTTTAGGCAAAGTGCATGTTCATAGAAACCTGTAGAAACATACAGTACACCAGTGAGGAGGTGCATCCTTTGCACCTGCTAGAAAACAAGTTCAGCTGAATGCCTGCGATGAGGTGAACTTGGCATAAACCAGCACATGCTGGCCAACGCGGATCTGGACACTTCTCGGGAACTAGAATGGCTCTGTATGCAGGTGTGCTTTTTGTAGTGTCATTTATGGCTAATTGGCCTGCATTTTGTGTAACCAGTATCACCTCAATGCAAGAAACACTAAAACAAAAACAAAAAATGCAAATGCTTTTAAAAATATTACACTATTTATAAACAAGACTTGCGCTCCATTTTGAAATGTTGTTCACTTAAATTGTTATTACAGTAAAGGTGCGTACACACTGGGCGTTTAAAGTGGACGACTGAACGATAACAATATAGTTATCGTTCAGTCGTCCACTTTATCGTCCATTTTTAACACCAAAACGATGAACGATAACGACGATGCGCGTTCCCGCGGGTCGTTTGTTATTATCGTTCATCGGGTAAACATGCAGGCCAACCTGACGATATCGTCAGGTTGCTGCATGTTGGGGAATGGGGGAGAGAGCCCGGCGCTGAACGATATCGTTCAGCGGGTGTGCTCAATGTCAGGAACGACATAGAGCACACCCTGCCGGGGACACACTAGACGATATCGCTCAGGGAGCATATCGTGTAGTGTGTACGCTCCTTAAGTCTAAATACCGTGAAGAAATGCTGCAAACTCCTGCCAATAAGCCAGTTAGCAAACTGGGAAATAACATTTCTCACCCATTTATATACTAATTGGGGGTCTTCACAACCGTGTGGCCTTAAGCTACTGCCTCAGTTGTTTTTGAGTTAGACCTTTCCTTGGCCTGGATTCAAGGAAACTACTCAACTACTACTGTACTTTAGCCCTCTGCTGGAGTCCTTCCTCCACCGTCCCACAGGATCTGTGGGTTCTCTTCTCTTAAGTGACGGGTTGAAATCTCTCCCCCCCCATTTCTCACTAACACATTTTGCGAATGCGTCATTAACATTTCTATGATCAAATCCTCCAAAATCTCTTCGTATTAAACTGAAAAGCCTCAATCTGTCATCACCTTCTGCAGATCAGCGATGGCTTGCTTGAGTTTCTTGGCGTAGTCGTACTGTTCATGGCGCACGGCCTCGTGCTTTTTCTCGTCCAACTTGCGGATTATTTGTGCCACTTCTGGATCTTGGTACATATCAAAGGCCAAGTCGTCCAGAGGAGAGATGGAGTCATGCTTCCTGCAAGCCAACACGTGAATGCTTAGACAAGCAATTTACAAATGGAAGTTGTACAGCCAGAAATCTGCCTGAGAACTGTCAGTACATGATGAACAGAAGATGTTGCAGTACATTTATAAAGCCCAGTGTTAAAGCCTGTCTTATCCTTCCAGTCTCACGGTCATCTATGTGCCCACTTCATAACTTAAAAATGAAGTGGTTTTGTCTTTTTCCACTCACATGTATCACACACACAATTTGCATTGGGAATCCTGTATAAGTACATCATCACCGGGGATCATATATGGTTGTCTGAGCTGTCGATTTTAGAAAGGACCCTCAAAAAGATTTGGGGGCAAATTTGCAAAACTGAAACATTCACTTCCCACAGATGCCTAATCCACTTTAACCAGGTAACTAGTTCTTGCAAGTGCATCTACCTCTATTACTGAGCAAGGTTTTTCGAATGGCACAGTAAAAGAGACCCCTCCCCAAATCTTAAGAGACAGGGTTCGGTTTGGACAGTGGGGACAGTGGGAACATTGCGGAGAGGCTAGACGGAGGACATTGCTGGACACAATTATATCTATCTGTGTCCAGCTAGCAAGTGGGCAATGTATTTGCAAGAATCATTAAAATGAAATAAATATAAGGATTTCAACAATTTTTTATTATTATTGCAAAGCATTACGCTGCCCCCACCCGTCTGGCAATTTTTTTTGTGGAGGACACTACACAAGTATACACATGGTGTTAAGTAAAGAGGTATTATATGGGAAAGGGGTCTGTCATAAAGCTATGTGTAGGCTATGAGTTATTATGCATATATAGCCAACAACAAAAATGTATATACAGTCATGCCTCCCAACTACACAATAATAAAATGTAGCCTCATAGCATTACAATATTGCGGTTCCCTGCACCGCAGGAAGTTACACATACAGATAGGTACAGTATACAGCACATTTTATAATGATGTCCCCCAGCTCTCCTTAGAAAAGTTGCAACTATATAAGATATTCGTCTTCCATAGAGAAACATCACATTTGGCTACATACAAAGCAGACACGTTAGTTATATCATATAGGTATTCAGTCATCACGTCGACACCATAATGTCAAAATGGGCCGAATGTCAACATGTCGACATTCGCAATGTCGACCCAGACATGTCGTCGACATTTTGGAGGTTGACAGCCAGCATGTCCACACATGCATTTAGGGTTACAGTTAGGATTATGGTGAAGGTTAGGTTTGGGTAAAAATATATTTGTCAACATTTTGACTGTTGACATTCACAATGTCAACACTACACCAGTGTCCACATGTTATACCACCCTCATCATACAGTCAGGTGCATAAATATTGGGACATTGACAGAAATTTAATATTTTGGCCTCTATTCACCACCACAATGGCGTTGAAATGACACAAACAAGATGTGCTTTAACTGCAGACTTTCAGATTTAATTTGAGAGTAATTACATCCAAATCAGGTGAACGGTGTAGGAATTACAAAGGTTTCTATATGTGCCTCCCACTTTTTAAGGGGCCAAAAGTAATGGGACTATCAACTCAAAAGCTATTTCATGGACAGGTGTGGGCTATTCCCTCATTATTTCATTATCAATTAAGCAGGTAAAAGGTCTGGAGTTGATTCTAGGTATGACATTTCCATTTGGAATCAGTTGCTGTTGACTCTCAATATGAGATCCAAACAGCTTTCACTATCAGTGAAGCAAGCCATCATTAGGCTGAAAAATCAAAACAAACCCATCAGAGAGATAGCAAAAACATTAGGTGTGGCCAAATCAACTGTTTGGAACATTCTTAAAAAGAAAGAACGCACCAGAGATCTCAGCAACACCAGAAGACGACGGAAAACAACTGTGGTGGATGACAGAAAAATTATTTCCCTGGTGAAGAAAAACCCCTTCACAACAGTTGGCCAAATCAAGAACACTCTCCAGGAGGTAGGTGTATATGTGTCAAAGTCAACAATCAAGAGAAGACTTCACAAGAGTGAATATAGAGGGTTCACCACAAGATGTAAACCATTGGTGAGCCTCAAAAAAAGGAAGACCAGATTAGAGTTTGCCAAACAACATCTAAAAAAGCCATTACAGTTCTGGAACAACATCCTATGGACAGATGAGACAAAGATCAACTTGTACCAGAGTGATGGGAAGAGAAGACTATGGAGAAGGAAAGGAACTGCTCATGATCCAAAACATACCACCTCATCAGTGAAGCATGGTGGTGGTAGTGTCATGGCGTGGGCATGTATGGCTGCCAATGGAACTGGTTCCCTTGTATTTATTGATGATGTGACTGCTGACAAAAGCAGCAGAATGAATTCTGAAGTGTTTCGGGCAATATTATATGCTCATATTCAGTCAAATGCTTCAGAACTCATTGGACGGCACTTCACAGTGCAGATGGACAATGACCCGAAGCATACTGCAAAAGCAACCAAAGAGTTTTTTAAGGCTAAAAAGTGGAATGTTATGCAATGGCCAAGTCAATCCCCTGACCTGAATCCGATTGAGCATGCATTTCACTTGATGAAGACAAAACTGAAGGGAAAATGCCCCAAGAACAAGCAGGAACTGAAGACATTTGCAGTAGAGGCCTGGCAGAGCATCACCAGGGATGAAACCCAGCGTCTGGTGATGTCTATGCGTTCCAGACTTCAGACTGTAATTGCCTGTAAAGGATTTGCAACAAAGTATTAAAAAGTGAAAGTTTGATTTACCATTGTTTAGTTTGTCCCATTACTTTTGGCCCCTTAAAAAGTGGGAGACACATATAGAAACCATTGTAATTCCTACACCGTTCACCTGATTTGGATGTAATTACTCTCAAATTAAATCTGAAAGTCTGCAGTTAAAGCACATCTTGTTTGTTTCATTTCAAAGCCATTGTGGTGGTGAATAGAGGCCAAAATATGAAAATTCTGTCAATGTCCCAATATTTATGCACCTGACTGTATATACTGTCTGCAAACTATAAATATAGGGTTATTCCACACCAAATCGACACAGTGTTTCAACATGACAGTTTCAGATTGTAATGAAATTTGGTATATTAATTGATACCTTAGGTGTGAAGATAAATTGAAAATCTTAGTCTGATAGATACACAAGTGTTGAAGTTATAGGCATTTACCTCTGCAATTTTTTAACGAAACGTTTGCTATTAACATATATTACAATTGCTTTAGCAGCTTACCTAATTGAGCTAGAGAGTCGGGCAAGGTCTAATTTTAAACCTCTTTGTATGGGCTTTCATATGATCTATAACACAGCAGTATGTTTAAATAAAAAAAGTTTAAATTTTTTTAACAACACTCTAAAAACATTGTACAAACTGTTAATAAATCCCCAAAGTTTTATTTTGGGATCATGATGGGATCACTTGCTGTAAGAGCTTTCATTTTTGAGTGATTCATGAAAATGTTATTTATTGAGGCATTTGCAGATCTGCATAACATATTAAACGAACTGTAAGATTTTATACAGATCTGCATTACATCTCCTACCAAGTGCCCTGTTCTGAGTGTGCGGTGCCAGGGGCGGGTCATCTAACTGGTGTGCAGAGCGGGGAGGAGTACAGAGAGGCCGAGCAGTCCAGCATGCGGGGGGGCCTCTGAGGCAGCTGGCACAGTGGCCTTCTGTCAGCCTTCCACTAGGCACAATGGGACTGATACAGCAAAGCACGCAGGTGCACTGCTGATCGCAGATTCACGATTATCGGGAATCTGCGTGTGTGCAGGATCTATTCTGCGAGTGTGTCGAATTGGTCCTGTGTAGTCGTACGCAGACCCTTGAATGCCTGTGCCTGATTGACAGGCAGAGGGATTTAAAGGGTGGTGCGGGGTTGGCTGGCGTTCCTGGAAACGGGGGCGTGTCCGCCACGTTTTCTAGGAGTGGCCGGCCCAGGATCTGCGTTGATCAACACAGTGCCCTGGGCTCGCAAGCCAGCCAGGCTGAGTAAGCTGAGGCTTCCATTGCAGTGCTGGGATCGCAAATGAAGCAGGGGGTGTCATACACCTCCTGCTGCATTTGCATAATAGCAAGGATAACGATTGCAAAGCTGCCGGTGTGCATACAGTATACATCTATAGCCTGCGTGCATACATTATACATCTATAGCCTGCGTGCATACAGTATACATCTATAGCCTGCGTGCATACAGTATACATCTATAGCCTGCGTGCATACAGTATACATCTATAGCCTGCGTGCATACAGTATACATCTATAGCCTGCGTGCATACATTATACATCTATAGCCTGCGTGCAGCTTTGCAATTGCGATCCTTGCTGAATCAGGCCCAATGTTAACACCCAACAAACATACAGTCTCCTTAAGCCTAATTTCATCTGACCAGGTATGCAGCGACGGAAATGTTCTATTAAATGCTATCACCTTTAAAGTAATAATTGTCCTATTTAAATCTACAAAGTGATAGACAACTTATTGTCCCTGAAAACCCAACCTAACCCAATTCATCTCATGTCAGCTGGCAAAACGTTCTGTCTTGATACAGATTTCAAATAACTCGCACAGAACTAAACAGTGGACCCGGCCCATATAAAGCAGCTTGTTTTATTGATCGCCTCATTAAGCTATTGTCAGAAGATTAGGACTAGTATCTACAATGGTATAGACAAGGCTGCCTGTGTGCTTTACAGAAAATTAATTAACAATAAAGTAGGATTTATTTCCGGGAATATTCAGTTTCAGTTGATCTGGGCACTTTGGCTTATTTCCATCAGATTTGGGGCCCTTAGTACTGTTGTAACAATGGAGGCTACATCCTCTCTTTGGGTGGTCCGTCATTCCCCTGTAATTGCCATTTACCAAGTTCTACTTTCATTTAGACTTGGTGAGGTTAAGCTTGCTCAGAATTATTTTTTACATTTCAATAAATACATTTTCCTCACTGCCGCCTCAATTTCCACCACAGATTAAATTCACTACTCCAATAATAGATAGTTTTAAACTATTCTATAAACAAGTCTGATTTTATTAATGACTTTGGGCCCCGATTCAGAATTAGGAGCAAACCCAAAAAGGAGCAAGGGGTTATGTTCCAGAGCAAGCGGGGCTTTTTTTGTACGCGGGGTAAATACCGGCTGCTTTGGCATACACAGATGAGTCCTCATACATCTAGCCTCATTATGCCACACAGCGCGATACGTCTGGTGTGAGTGAGCCACCAGGTCCCGTGCGACTCTGCTACCGTCGGGGGTCTTTTTTGCCGAAAATGCGCCTTAGTGCGATGTGACTAGGACGCAGCATAAGAGTGCACTGATTAATTTGCGACACTTGTATATCTGTATGTGACCAAGTTTGTATACGAGGCACAAAGGAAGTTGGCGTGGAAGAAAAGCAGCGGCCGGCAAATCGTAGCGCTTTGTGTACAGATTCTGAGGCTTAGTTGCCACAGACGTACAACTGTCGCATATCAAATTAATCTGTGCAGTCTCCTGGCAATTTAGGCGCGTATTCAGTTAGTGGCGAAAACTGATGTTTTTTCGCCAACGGCAAAATCGATTTAAAAGAAAACAAACTGCAAAATCTGTCGATTTTCGGCAAAAAAAAGCCAGGCGAATACGGCCCAAAAAAAAAAAAAAAAAAATACAGGAGAAAAGTTTTCTCCATCCCAGACCAGGACAAAAAAAAAATGTGGGGATTTCTTTTCAGAACCCTTTTAACACCCCCCCTAATGATAAATTACCCCACAATTTTTTCGTTAAGTTGCATACTTTGGCGAAAAAAAATAAATAGTTGAAAATAGGTTTAACGTATTGGGTCTGGTTTTTCAGGGGGGTGGTTTGGATGCGTCAAGTGTTTTAAACAACGCATGTGGTCACAGCAGGCGGTTTTTTAACAGTTTTTAAAATTACGCTTATACGACACGAAAGTATACTTGCACCCATTTTAACGTATCCCTAATTTACGTGGAACAGTAATTTCCTGGAAAAAAAAATAGATTTCTATAATTTTTTTACGTTTTTTCCGTATACGCAAATTACCGCCAACTGCCGCAATTTAAGATCCCAAAATACTTTTATTACGGCCCATCGTACACTTCTAAAATAATTTCTGATGTAGATCAGCCATTTTTGGGCGTATGGATGCAATTTCCAGAGTTTTTCACCTATTTTTGCCCCTCCCGATTTCACCTTTTTTTGTTGAAAACCGAGCAATTTCGCCGTTTGGTGCGACAGAGAGGGGCTGTTTGGTGCGACTTCAGCAAAGATGTGTGAGGATACATCTGTAGCTAACACACACTGGGTGGCTTATTTGTTTTCTTACAATGAAATCTATAGCTAAGATGGGATACGACCACCGGTGCCTGGCGGATTTTACTGGGGGAAGCTGCAGCCTCGCAGCACCTAGGCAAAATCCGCCACTGGATACTAGTCGTATCCAACTATACTGCAAATCTCTATGCACCTTTTACATCTGTCCCCACCTGCAGTGTAACAGTTGTATCAAGGTGCAAAGCGCTCTTATTTCTGTGATTTTCTCTGTCTCTCAATCAGGCTCTTTATGTCTATCATCCACTAATAAACATACAAAACAGTATTAATTACACCAGGCGTGCCGGTGACTGTGTGTACACCTAATGGATGTAGGATACACAAGCACGAGGCGTGTTTTAGTACTCAATCAGGGGCCGGCCCCACTGACATCACAAGTGATGTCAGTGGGAGTGCTTTTGGCTCTGTTAGAGCCGAAAGCACTCTGGGGCTTGCGGCAACGAGACCCTACCACAAGGATCTCGTCGCAAGCCCGATGGTCGCGATGGTCTTGACCATCACGACCATCTTCCTGCCCGCTCGCTATAGCTGTGGGTGGTCACCCACAGCTATGCGAGCGGCCAAGAGGCTGTTCGGAAAAAAAAAAAAAAAAATAGCCCGGCCCTGATTCAGAGCGAGCGCTCTGTCAGAGCGTCCGGCTCTGAATCAGGGCCTCAGTGCATAACTAAGTGGCATTACCTTATTTTATGCAACCTAATGGAGGTGACACTTTAATACATGGTGATGCTGATGTACTAATAAAGTAATGCAGTCAGATACACTAGAGAGAATGGGGATTTATTACTAAAAGAGAGACGCATTTACCTTACTGAAGACATGAGTAATAACTACATAACTAAAATCAATTAGTCCTGTGCACACTGCAAAGTGATCTCCATAATGAGGTGGCATTATAATCACAGGGCATGTGCTCCTACAGATAACATGTGACCGTCACTTCCAGAGGAGTCATCTGATGCTCCAGCGTTCTGGTAAATAGTCCCCCTACTCCTAATCCCTACCCCTAGTGCCTTAAGCTATGTACACACCTATACAAATATCAGGCCTATTACCCGATATCGGCTGATCAGCCCGATAATTGTATAGGTGTGTATGAATAAGCGCTAAACAATAAATGCATTAAAAAAGCTCCTGCAAAAGGCCGGATCGGGAGGTCGCATCTAATGAGCAGTTTAATATTTAAGATTCCCGATCTCCCGATCCCTTGGAGAACGTACATACTGAGCTAGAAATAGCACAGTGTGTACAGGGTATACACTGATCACATAATCACTCCTAGGATCGGAGAGTTTATCTGATGTGCCGAGTGATTGCCATAGAGTGTACCTAACTTAACCCTATCCTTAACCCTAACCCTATCCCTTATATCCTTACAGCCTAGCCCAGACCCTCCCCCACAGCTTAACCTTAATCTCCCCTTGCAGCCTAACCCGGATGTTGACATTTCACATGTCGAAGTTCTGAAAATGTCAATATGTACCCTAATTGAATTGCCCGAAGGCAGAAAGATACGGTAAGTCCAGTCTTATTTGCCCGTAAAATTATCGGGGCTGAATGAATTCCCCCCTAAAGCCGCATACACACTAGACAATTTTTTTGAACGAAATGGACGATAACGATATCGTTCAATGATATATCGTTCAGTGCGTATGTAGTGAACGACCAACGAAGACCGCTCCCGCGGGTTGTTAATGATGTCTTTTGTCGCCCGTACGTGCAGGCCAATCTGATGATATCGTCAAGAATTGAGTGTTCAGACATGTAGCAGGATGACTTCACTGAAAGATATCTTTAAAGATATCTATCAGTGTGTACAACCAATCTCGTTTGTCCTGCACTACAGAAAGTTCAAAGGAAATCTTTTACCAATATCGTTCATACAGAACATCGTCCCGTGTGTATGAGCCTTAAGTCTTTATTCCCTACACTCATCTAAGTAGGACTGAAGGTTTTGAATTGATATAGACATGAAGGAGATTAAACCATAAGTGTTTCTCTGTGTATTGCCTTTTTAATGTTGTTTACCCTTTAAGATTGAGAATATTAGTTGTGTTTTTCTCCTGTCCTATATGATTGTTACGGGAGGAGTTTTTGGAGTCTTAGTTGATGCTAAGCAGATTTAATACCTCTCTGATCTGGTTCACCCTCCTTATTTCTCTGTTGTGTGCACGAATTTACTGTATTGGTTCAGCTCACTCAAATGAAGACCTCAAGCAACAAGAATGTGGAATACTACCAGAGGAATTCCCTTATAATAGGCTTTTTTTAAGAAGTCATGGCGCTGTGCCTGTAATCATAACATAATACAAAAAAACAAGTGTGTTTTTTTTAAACAAAACAAGCATTTGGTTTAAACCAGCCAACTTTGCACCATATATATCCCGACGTGCTAGATATTTTCACTAGGCGCTGGGAGGCAGGCGTTTCCCTAATCACCTCTAAGAGCAGCTGTGGATGGGTAGCCAGCCCAATAGTCAAAAAGAGTGTAATAGCTTGCACAGCGCTATAGTGGTGAAGAATTTCACATAACCTATACCATAAAATTTCTATTTATTAAAAATGCATATAGCAAAGACGGTATTGTCAATTTACACAAGCATCTGACAAATATTTGACAACCTTATAAAAAAAAAAAAAGATAATAATTAAATACTTAATAGCAGCTTATTAATATAGCATACTTATAGCCACTATATTGGGTAACCTTCTATAAATATCAATAATGTAGATATTAAGGATACTGTTCTATTCTATAGTGATCACTATATTTTTTATATATACAAATTTTTTAGATAGTTACCCAATATTGTGGCTATAAGTATGCTATATTTATAAGCTGCTATTAAGTATTTAATTTTTATCTTTTTTTTTTATAAGGTTGTCAAATATTTGTCAGATGCTTGTGTAAATTGACAATACTGTATTTGCTATATGCATTTTTAATAAATAGAAATTTTATGGTAATGGTTTTGTGAAATTCTTCACCACTATAGCGCTGTGCAAGCTATTATATCCTGACATGCACCTGCTTACTTGAACACAATCTATTCACTTGGCTTGTGAATGTACAGAATGGTCGACTCAATTGACAATATATACAAGTGGAGTCTCCCATATCCAAAATGCTTGGGACCAGGGGTATTTTGGATAACGGAATATCCCGTATTTTGGAATAATTGCATATCATAATGAAATATCTTGGGCATGAGACCCCAAAATACACACATAATGCATTTATGTATCATATACAGCTTATACACACACAACCTCCAGGTCATTTTATACAATATTTTTAATAATTTTGTGGCTCAAGCAAAGTTTGTGTACAGAAATGAAATTAATTTATGTTTCATATACACCTTATACACACAGCCTGAAGGTAATTTTAAACAATAGTTTTAATAATTTGTGCCTTAGACAAAGTTTGTGTACATTGAATCATCATAAATCAAAGGTTTCATTATTTCAGTCATTCCAAAATAATTCCGTATTTCGGAATATTTGGATATGGGAGACTCAACCTGTACTACAATGTCGCTCTTATCTGGTTGAACCTGGCACACATTAGGTACAAGTACAACCAACCTTGGGTAAACATTGTTCCCACAAAAGCCGACCTACAATATAACATGGAAAATACTGTACAGGGTGTCACCCAGACAAGGAGAAATAAATAGAGAGGGTAGATTACATTCACAGATGAGGTTGACCTATGCCGGGTAAGTTCTATATTACAGGAGCATATAACACAATTACACATCATTCACCTCTCCACACTAGGAACAGGGCACAATACTGTCTTAGAGAAGTCCTGACCTTTGTACATAGTCATGGCGCTTCTACTGCCCCTTGTAGCTTTTATGCCAAACAACACATTCAAGATCATATTGGAAGATGCAATAATTGGGTGGTGGTGATGGTAAGAGGGCGTTCTTCAACTTTGAGGAGTGTGCCCTCACCTTACTGTAATAACAGATTACACTTGAATGAAAGATGCCACAACAGATTTGCTGTATGTATTATTATTATTATCATTTATTTATATGGCGCCACAAGTGTTCCGCAGCGCCTTACAAAGTACAAAAACAAATTGTATACAAGTGACTTACAGAACAATACAATACAGGACATGGATAATATATATTGCTACATTAGCGACCATATCACCTAGATAAGCAACAGAGCATAAGCAACCAAGTGTTAGGTGCCCTAGTGGTGAGTAAGAAGTAAATGACACTATAGTAAGAAGAAGCACAAGAGGGTAGATGGCCCTGCTCGTGAGAGCTTACATTCTAAAAAGGTGGGGGAAGACAAACTGGGTTGACACAGATGGTGTAGATGGGGACGAAGGAGCATGTAGCAAGGAGTTAGAATGATAGCTGGAGTAAAACACCACACAGAGACCATACAGAACAGAAACAGTGAAAGACGTGCACTGGATGTTCTACTGACCAAACAGCCTTGTACGGAGTAAAGGTGTGTCCTTATTCAACCAGCTTCAACACGCCATACGGCACATGAAGCCTGGTGCAACTGAGCTGCACCGAGTTGTGTACTTTCAGACTCAGCCGCACACAGATATAAGTATCGCTTATTAGATTTTTAGTGGAGTCTACTGAAGCGGTTTTGTGCATTGTGACTAAGACACACATTTGGGCGAAAAAGACGATCGGTGCAAGCCAAGTCGCACGGTTGGCACCTGGGCTGTTTTGCACCACTGCAGAAATAGTGTATGAGGACACATCCGTGGGTCTTTGGTAACAAACCGTTCCTATGTTGTAGTAATATTTAGCACAAATTATGATCCAGACCAACCACTACACAAAGGCGGCTTACCATGGGGATGTGCACAGACTAATTGTATTCCTCTTATTTTAGGTCTATTACAGCGTGACTGGCGTATGCACACTTTGGAAGCAACCATACAATAAGCTTAATCAATTGTATATCGATTCACAGTAGAATGTAACCATACTGGACCACATGTGTTCAGCATATCTAAACTTGTAATTGGGAACCCACCATTACTTACGGTGAGGTCAGGGGATCCTACTGATCAGTGACCATACGTTATTTTGAATAACAATTCACATCACAAAACGCCCCAACAGTGTGCACTGAATTATCAGTTGGATAGAAATAACATATAAAGGCTCATTCAGTATACAGATGACGGGCCGACAACAAAAGATCAACAATGTACAGGTCAACCCCGGATGGTCAACAGTCAATAGGTTGACATGTACTAAAGGTCGAATGACAACGGACAAAAGGACGATAGGTTCAAATGGCTTACACACCAATGGTCAACAAAAAATAAAAAAGGTTGACATGATTTTTTGGTTTTTTTTTTTTCTAATAATTTTAAAGTTATGGTTAGGCACTTGGGGGAGTGTTAAGGTTAGACTGCCAGAGGAGACGGTTAGGTTTAGGCACTAGGGGGAGGGCTCGGTTTAGGCACTAGGGGGAGGGCTCGGTTTAGGCACTAGCTAGAGGGCTCGGTTTAGGCACTAGCTAGAGGGCTCGGTTTAGGCACTAGCTAGAGGGCTCGGTTTAGGCACTAGCTAGAGGGCTCGGTTTAGGCACTAGCTAGAGGGCTCGGTTTAGGCACTAGCTAGAGGGCTCGGTTTAGGCACTAGCTAGAGGGCTCGGTTTAGGCACTAGCTAGAGGGCTCGGTTTAGGCACTAGCTAGAGGGCTCGGTTTAGGCACTAGCTAGAGGGCTCGGTTTAGGCACTAGCTAGAGGGCTCGGTTTAGGCACTAGCTAGAGGGCTCGGTTTAGGCACTAGGTAGAGGGCTCGGTTTAGGCACTAGGTAGAGGGCTCGGTTTAGGCACTAGGTAGAGGGCTCGGTTTAGGCACTAGGTAGAGGGCTCGGTTTAGGCACTAGGTAGAGGGCTCGGTTTAGGCACTAGGTAGAGGGCTCGGTTTAGGCACTAGGTAGAGGGCTCGGTTTAGGCACTAGGTAGAGGGCTCGGTTTAGGCACTAGGTAGAGGGCTCGGTTTAGGCACTAGGTAGAGGGCTCGGTTTAGGCACTAGGTAGAGGGCTCGGTTTAGGCACTAGGTAGAGGGCTCGGTTTAGGCACTAGGTAGAGGGTTAAGGTTAGACTGCCAGAGGAGATGGTTAGGTTTAGGCACTAGGTGGAGGGCTAGGTTTAGGCACTAGGTGGAGGGCTAGGTTTAGGCACTAGGTGGAGGGCTAGGTTTAGGCACTAGGTGGAGGGCTAGGTTTAGGCACTAGGTGGAGGGCTAGGTTTAGGCACTAGGTGGAGGGCTAGGTTTAGGCACTAGGTGGAGGGCTAGGTTTAGGCACTAGGTGGAGGGCTAGGTTTAGGCACTAGGTGGAGGGCTAGGTTTAGGCACTAGGTGGAGGGCTAGGTTTAGGCACTAGGTGGAGGGCTAGGTTTAGGCACTTGGGAGAGAATTACATTTAGGGTTAGGCTTAAAAAAAAAAAAAAAGTCACCATTGTTGTGTTGACCTTTTTTACCTTTCGACCTATTGCTTGTCGACCATTTGGTGTTGACCTATACATCGTCGACCTTGACTGTCTATCTTTTATAAAACACCTGGCTCATTCTAAGGCCGCTGGCAGGATTATCTATTATCCTAGGAATGGTAGGGGGATGCGCTGTATGTACATAAAAATGGTTGCTTTTCCGCCACGCAAAATAAAAGATTTTGTATCACCGAAACGTATAGTTCCTCTTCTACAGAGAGATCCCCTTACGCCATATACCAGTGAGATAAAATGTATCTGCAAACATTTCCCTGATATGCAAAGATACTTTTCAAAGCATAAGAATTGTCCCAATACTGGGCCTATTTTTTTTTTCCATATTAAAAGGGCATAATAATTATATGCTACCACTGCAGAGGTGAAATCTGTATAAAAATACCAATTCACAGAAGATGCTATATTATTTAAAAAAGATATGGGATGATACCTACATCTATCTTTCATTGTAAATGACGTAGGTCTGAGTTTGTCCAACTTACCCAGCATAAGATGAATCAATAGCTGTGTCTTCTGAGCTATTCCCCAGGTACTGGTCAATAAGTTTATCCTGGGATGGCTGGTAAACAAAATATAAATGAGAGATCAGTACCAACAAGTGACTTATTTAAATCAGCATTTATTATTATTATCCTTTATTTATACGGCGCCACAAGTGTTCCGCAGCGCCTTACATAGTACATAAACAAATAATTTGACAAGTGACTTAGGGGTAAATTTACTAAAGTGAGTTTTTAGAAGTGAGTTTTAAAAGTGATTTTGCCCATAGCAACCAATCAGATTCTAGCTATTATCTTCTAGACGGTGCTAGTTAAATGTTAAGTAGAATCTGGTTGCTATGGGCAACATCACTTTTAAAACTCACTTCTACATTGCTACATTAGTGACCATAACACCTAGATATGCAACAGAGCAAAGCAACCAAGTGTTAGGTGCCCTGGTGGGGGGTAAGAAATAGATGAAAGTAAAGTAAGGAGAAGCACAAGAGGGTAGAGAGCCTGCTCGAAAGAGCTTACATTCTATTATTCCCAACACTTTGGCCAAAATATAATAGCCCACGATTTGTGGGCTAAGGTGCTATTCCAGCGAGGCAGCCACTACATTTAGGGCCGTATTAAATTAGCTGTGAAAAGGGCTGATTTTCGCAAAAAAAACAGGCGAAAAGTTTTCTCCATCTCAGACCAGGAGAAAAAAACCCCGCTAAATCCCTATTTTTTTGCCTAAAAATGTGGGGATTGCTTTCAGAACCCTTTGGACCCCCCCAAGCATAAATTACCCCCAAAAAATTTGTACGTTGCGTACTTTGGCGAAAATCGAATAGACAAATTTTGTGTGAAAAAATAAAAATTGTTGAAAATGGGTTTAACGTATTGGGTCTGGTTTTTAGGGGGGCTGTATGGATGCGACAAGTGTTTTAAACATTTAACGGTAAAAACGCCTGCGCCAGCCACGTGTGATGTTTAAAACACTTTTGGCCCCCCCCCCTGAAAAACCAGACCCAATACGTTAAACCCATTTTTCAATTATTTATTTTTTTTTTCACCCACAATTTGACCAGTCGTTTTCCACCAAAGTACGCAATTTACGAAAAAATGTTGGGGTAATTTATCCTTGGGGGGGTCCAAAGGGTTCTGAAAGAAATCCCCACATTTTTAGGCAAAAATAGGGATTTTGCTTTTTTTTTTTTCTCCTGGTCTGAGATGGAGAACACTTTTCGCCTGTTTCAGTCTATCTAATATCAGCAAAAAATCAGCGAAAATCGGTCGATATTATCGCTGCTAATTTCGTCCGACCCTTAGTGTTAAAACAAAACTTTGGATTTTTATGCCTTAAAACTAATTGTCGATTTAAATCTGGTGCCGATGCCTGCAAATCGCAGGTTATTACATATGGGTCCATGTCTACTGTCAGCTTTGTGTTACGTTAGGATCCTCCTGAATGTATTATCTAGGAAACCTTCCACAAAATGTAGTATTAGAGAGTAGCAGTGACATGTACATTATTTTCTCAGTCACAATATACTAATCCTAGTGTTCACTCTAAAGAAGGCAAAGGGCAGGGCGGTTACCTAAAAAGGGCACAACTGCAGGTTCCCGAAAAAGGGTCGTGATCACTCAAAAAGGGGAAATGTTTTTGAGATGCACCCCTACCTTTTCATCACTGTAGCGGGCGTGTCCAGCATACACAAAGATGCTGGGCTGCCCCCAAGCTCTCCCCGCTGTGTGACGGCCCCTATACAATCGCCAGTGATTGTCTAATTGGAAATCCCTTCTCCCCGTGGGACACTGTCGTCCACGAGTGGGGACAGCTATTTCAGCGAGGCGCCCTCATAAGGGCAGGGCACATTTTAGCACATTCAAATCAGGTAGGGAACTGCGCCCCGCTAAAACAGCGGGAACACTATACTCAAATATTAAAGCAGAGTACAGTATAAATCTGTCACACTAGTGATGTAAATCCTACTTACAGTAGGTGTATGTTGTGCGGCTATGGGCTAGATAATCCAGGACCCCTCAAATGTATACATAGCATTTGATATACATTTTCTTAAATAATGGATTTAGACTTTTAGACAGTCTTTAAGAAAGTAATCTATAGCACGTAATATATAGTATGTAATCTATGAGAAACAATCCGCATTTACCGTGTTATCCTCATCAATATCCACTGGGTCACCAATTATGTTTATTGCAATCAGGGCAACCTAATGCGAAAATAAAGGAAAAAAAAATCAAGTCTTGTTTTGGAAAAACAAATTAAGGAGAATATATAATATATGCAGAATAGTTTGTACTAAAAACAGGCTACATACATAATCCAGAAGAAATGTAGAGATATTTCAGATTCCACAATTAGTTTAATTAAAATTAAATACTTTTGGCTCAATTCAATTCAGCGCAATGCTGAGTAGCCCCAGGAGGGAGCTCCCGGATCTATTCAATTCACTGCGCTGTTTGGTTCGACTAAAGGATTTCTTCTCACACTCCCGAGGATGTGAGGAGAAATCCGACTAAAGTGCCAGCCGCGCGGCTGTTTTCCTGCTTAATGTTGCTGGTACTTTAGTCGGAGAATGCCGGTTCTCGAGACTAAACACCCAGGTTAAGTCGCGAAAACCGGCATTCTCTGACTTAGGGCCGTATTCAATTGGAGGCGAAAAGTCGTTGCCGGCGAAAAGTTTTCGCCGATGACGTCATTTCGCCTGTCGGGAACTTTCTGCCATATTCAACTGCAAAGACTTTTCGCCGGTGAAAAAAGTGTGCGCCTTGTAACCAGCGGAAAAGATTCGAAAAAAGTGCAGAATTGGGGGTTTGGGGTGCAAAGTTGCGGCAACACACCTGCAGTCTTGGTACAGTCCCCTAAAGGTAAACTGCGCAAAAAAAAAGTAACAAAAAAACCTTTAGAACACTCCAAAAAATTACTTTCGTTTTGGGGCGAAAAAGTGTAAAGTTGGGGGACAAACTTAAAAACTAGCGAAATAGACTCCAGGGGGGTCCCCAAGTATGCCCCAGGTGTTTTTTACTTTGCAGGTGTTTGCGGCAGGTGGATTTTCCATGATTTTTAAAACTTCACTTTAGCAACTTTTAAATATGCTAGCCCCCATTTTCAGGTACCTCAAATTTGCTGGGACTAATTATTTTGATGAATAAATATTGCTAAATGCTATTCTACATCCCTTATGCAAATACGCTAATTAGCACCTATTGAGACCATTTAATTACCCCAAATAGCTTCGATACTTTTCCGGACCCAAAACCAGCAATGTAGGCGGAAAGTGCATCAGGCGAAGAGTCTGGGACTTTTCGTCGGCAATTGAATATGCCCCTTAACTGGCAACTGTCGGACCAAACAGCGCGGTGACTTGAATGGCTCCCGGAGCTCCCCTACTGGGGCTATTCAGCATCGCACTGAATTGAATCGAGCCCTTTGTTTCCTTATTTTATTTTTTTGAAGGCAAAGATAGACGGAATTATTTTGGAATTTTTGTTTTGGTAAGCCTGAATGCTTGGGACTTGGGGGTTTTCCAAAAAGGGAGTTTTTCCATCATTTTAAATTCATCTTTTAACAGATTGCTTTTACTGTTTTTAAGTGGTATATATAGCGGATTATAACCATTATTAGTTTTCTTTGCTAGTAGTTTATATATAGAGATTATTACCACCATAATAATTTGCCACTAGCACTTTACAATGTTGTTCCCTATGCGTATGTAGAACTTTCTAGGTTTATGTCACTGAGCTCCTCCAGCCTCCTGGTTACCTGGTTGTACAGGTTATATCTATTTGGATAATTCTTATGGAAGATCAGCTTCAGATATTGTCCTACTGCGTCTACGTAGACCGACTTCAGCTCTCGGGCCTTGTATCCAGTCTTTTCATTCTCCGACAAGGCCACATATCTGAAACGGAGACGAAAGGTAACGAAATATAAATTAACTGTTTACTACAATATAATTATAGTTACAACCAACAATGTTCTCAAATATAAACTACTACGTACAAAACACATCACAGCTCTTCAGCATCGGATACACTTTATACAGGGATAAAACTGTTCCACATATTTTGTATGGACTCAGTTGATACTTTTTCAAAAACGTTAAAAGTAAAAAAAAAAAAAAAAAAAGATGCCCATAGCATCATAGAAATGATAGCTACAATCTGATTTGTTGCTATGGGTAACACCTCCATTTTTTTCGTTTTCAGAAACATTAGTAAATCTACCCCGTGTGTCTTTCTTTGAGGTTTAACAAATGATAATTCAGCCGATCTCAACTCTACGTATAAAGATCTGAGCAAACGTTTTGGGGATATGGAGGGCAACCCACTGATTCACCCAGTGGAGGAAATCCCGACAGGGTGCCCGGAGGCATGGTCTCCAGATGCCGCCCCCCTATCAACCCGTCATGCCCCCCAGGAAACCCTTCTCACCTCCTTCCCGTAGCTAAAGGTGCGTACACACGGGACGATTTTCTCCCCAAACGAAAATCGTCCTGTGTGTCCCCGTCAGGGGTGTGCTCAGTATTGTTAATAATACTGAGCACAAACACTGAATGAAATCAAGAACGATTTCATTCAGTGCCGGGCTCCCTCCCTCATCCTCGAACATGTTCAACCTGACAATATCGTCAGGTTGGACAGGAAATTCGGACGATGAACGAAAACCTCAAACAACCAACGGGAGCGCGATTTTGTGATTTTCATTCATCGTTATACCTCTGAAACTGAACGAATTTAGAACGATTTGTCGTTAATGACAAATCGTTCAAAAAATCGTCCCATGTGTACGCACCTTAAGAGGTGAAGAGCAGGAGGGGGCAGGGATATATACATGGTACAGCCGGTGAAATTGCATGTATAAATGGTGGAGTACGGCACTGCCGGTAGTGCACAGCCAAGTACACAGGCTGCATTTACACTGTCTGCACCATGTAGTAAGGAATGGGTATGTAATGCCGACTGTCGGGATGCCTCCTGTCACAGTACCGACAGCGGCATCCCGATGGTTGGTATCCAGACAGGGGTCAGCTAAGTATACTTACCACCCCCCTTTTCCCCCTAACCCTCAATTATGTAGCCTAACCCTAACCCTCCCTGTTTGTGCCTAACCCTAAACCCCCCCCAGTGACGGCTAACCCTAACCTCCCCCCAAAATCTAACCCCACTACACTGCCTAAACCTAATCCTCCCCCCCCCGCCCCCCACCTCTGCAGCTAACAGTAAGGGCACCCCGGAGTTATTTTGTTCGGGCTGGCGTCCTTCTGTATTCCAGTACCGGGATTAAGGTAGGCTTAATCCCGCCTATCTTAAATCCCTTGTCGGGCTTCCCCGTCGGGATTTCATAACTACATCCCATATAAGTATGATCTAATGTTGGCACCCCACGATAGCTGGCGCCCGGAGGCCAATACTTCCACGGTCTCCAGGAGTTACGCCACTGGATCCAGCTCTGATGTGTATTTGATCTGGATTCCCTCACACATTTAATGTATTTTTTTTTTTTTGTGGCCTTTGTCACCTTTCTTGTGCTTTCATTGTATTCACTGCAAATGTCAATATTATGCGATCCTGGTTTGAAAAGTGTATAACGTGTTTATCCCAGCCTGGGTCCTTTGTATTTCAGTTATAATATTTGTTATATTTCTATATGCTACTTAGTGCTCCAATGAAGAAAAAAAACATTGCAACACAACTGGTTACTATTTATCTGCGCATGTCTCTTTGTTAGGGGGTAAGAATGATACCCTCCTTAGCTCTTGCATCGTGACATATTCATGCAGGTTTTGTTGTGCTGTTCAAAGAAAGTGCTAAAAGAAAAAATACTAAAATATTTTACAGAAGAAGGGCCGTTTTCTATGCAGCAAAATACAGTCATTGGCTTCATACGTAAATCTAATAACCAGAGCTGCAGCTGCAACACAGAAAAAACAGATCTCTTACGTAAGTTGCTACTAGTGGAGAGGTTGTACACTCAGAGCAACTTATACGAATAAGGTGTACATTAGAACACATATCATTGATATACATACATAGACCACAGCCAATCAATTCCCACTGACATCAATGAGACAGGAAGCAGAGGCAGCCAATCAGTACACTGAGAGCCAGTGACATCAATGAGACAGGAAGCAGAGGTAGCCAATCAGTGCACAAGGAGCCAGTGACATCAATGAGACAGGAAGCAGAGGTAGCTAATCAGTGCACAAGGAGCCAGTGACATCAATGAGACAGGAAGCAGAGGCAGCTAAACAGTGCACAAGGAGCCAGTGACATCAATGAGACAGGAAGCAGAGGCAGCTAAACAGTGCACAAGGAGCCAGTGACATCAATGAGACAGGAAGCAGAGGCAGCCAATCAGTACACTGAGAGCCAGTGACATCAATGAGACAGGTAGCAGAGGCAGCTAAACAGTGCACAAGGAGCCAGTGACATCAATGAGAGAGGAAGCAGAGGCAGCCAATCAGTACACTGAGAGACAGTGACATCATTGAGAGAGGAAGCAGAGGCAGCTAATCAGTGCACAAGGAGCCAGTGACATCAATGAGAGAGGAAGCAGAGGCAGCCAATCAGTACACTGAGAGCCAGTGACACCAATGAGACAGGAAGCAGAGGCAGCTAATCAGTGCACAAGGAGCCAGTGACATCAATGAGAGAGGAAGCAGAGGCAGCTAATCAGTGCACAAGGAGCCAGTAACATAAATGAGACAGGAAGCAGAGGCAGCTAATCAGAGCACAAGGAGCCAGTGACATCAATGAGACAGGAAGCAGAGGCAGCTAATCAGTGCACAAGGAGCCAGTAACATAAATGAGACAGGAAGCAGAGGCAGCTAATCAGTGCACAAGGAGCCAGTGACATCAATGAGAGAGGAAGCAGACGCAGCTAATCAGAGCACAAGGAGCCAGTGACATCAATGAGAGAGGAAGCAGAGGCAGCCAATCAGTACACTGAGAGCCAGTGACATCAATGAGACAGGTAGGAGAGGCAGCTAAACAGTGCACAAGGAGCCAGTGACATCAATGAGAGATGAAGCAGAGGCAGCTAATCAGTACACTGAGAGCCAGTGACATCAATGAGAGAGGAAGCAGAGGCAGCCAATAAGTGCACAAGGAGCCAGTGACAGCAATGAGAGAGGAAGCAGAGGCAGCTAATAAGTGCACAAGGAGCCAGTGACAGCAATGAGAGAGGAAGCAGAGGCAGCCAATCAGTACACTGAGAGCCAGTGACATCAATGAGAGAGGAAGCAGACGCAGCTAATCAGAGCACAAGGAGCCAGTGACATCAATGAGAGAGGAAGCAGAGGCAGCCAATCAGTACACTGAGAGCCAGTGACATCAATGAGACAGGTAGGAGAGGCAGCTAAACAGTGCACAAGGAGCCAGTGACATCAATGAGAGATGAAGCAGAGGCAGCTAATCAGTACACTGAGAGCCAGTGACATCAATGAGAGAGGAAGCAGAGGCAGCCAATAAGTGCACAAGGAGCCAGTGACAGCAATGAGAGAGGAAGCAGAGGCAGCCAATCAGTACACTGAGAGCCAGTGACATCAATGAGAGAGGAAGCAGAGGCAGCCAATAAGTGCACAAGGAGCCAGTGACAGCAATGAGAGAGGAAGCAGAGGCAGCTAATAAGTGCACAAGGAGCCAGTGACAGCAATGAGAGAGGAAGCAGAGGCAGCCAATCAGTACACTGAGAGCCAGTGACACCAATGAGACAGGAAGCAGAGGCAGCTAATCAGTGCACAAGGAGCCAGTGACAACAATGAGAGAGGAAGCAGAGGCAGCCAATCAGTACACTGAGAGCCAGTGACATCAATGAGAGAGGAAGCAGAGGCAGCCAATCAGTACACTGAGAGCCAGTGACATCAATGAGAGAGGAATCAGAGGCAGCCAATCAGTACACTGAGAGCCAGTGACATCAATGAGAGAGGAAGCAGAGGCAGCCAATCAGTACACTAAGAGCCAGTGACATCAATGAGAGAGGAAGCAGAGGCAGCTAATCAGTGCACAAGGAGCCAGTGAATTCAATGAGACAGGAAGCAGAGGCAGCTAAACAGTGCACAAGGAGTCAGTGACATCGATGAGAGAGGAAGCAGAGGCAGCCAATCAGTACACTGAGAGCCAGTGACATCAATGAGACAGGAAGCAGAGGCAGCTAATCAGTGCATAAGGAGCCAGTGACAGCAATGAGACAGGAAGCAGAGGCAGCCAATCAGTGCACAAGGAGCCAGTGACAGCAATGAGACAGGAAGCAGAGGCAGCCAATCAGTA
>JAUIMM010001113.1:85000-242500 GCA_031769625.1 Taudactylus pleione
AAACACAATGACAAGTAGTCACTTCCATGCTGAGAGTACATGAATCACAGGGCCTGATTCAGAGCCGCTCGCAAAAAGCGAGTGCTCGCTCGCTCTGAATCAGGGCGGCCGCTTGTTTTTTTTGTTGTTGTGGCCTCCTGGCCGCTCGCATAGCTGTGGGTTACCACCCACGGCTTATGCGAGCGGCCAGGTGATGGCCGCGATGGTCAAGACCATCGCGAACATCGGGCTTGCGACGAAACCCTTGTGGTAGGGTCTCGTTGCCGCAAGCCCCAGCGGACTTCCTGCTCTAATGGAGCAGGAAGTCCACCTACTGACATCATGAGTGATGTCAGTAGGGCCGCCCACATACGGCAGACGTTCCTACAGGAAAGCCTCCATTTGCCAAGCCACCCTCCCTCCCAGCCTACAAAACGGAGCGAGCTGTCGATCAACATCGACAGCCACCTTGTTTGTTGCGAGTGCTTTTTGCACTCGCTCCAGGGCTCGCGCGTGCGCACTGGCCCACAATCGACCCGTTTGCGAGCGGGTCTGAATCAGGCCCACAGTCCTATAGCTTGTATGATATACAGCAGCAACAGTAACTCCTAAATTAAGAGAGAAGGAGGTAGGAAATGGAGGAGATATTTAGAGATAAGCCAATAGCAGTAAGTCAGTGTAATTTGATTAATCTTATATAAAAAATTAATTGGTCTGTTCGTTTGTATGTCCGGTTATGCATTCAGACACCCCTGCACCAATCGGGATAAAATCAACGCAAGATGGTCCAGTTGGATCCTGGCCAGATTTTAGAGTGGTTTGGGTCCCAGTTGGACCTCCTGTTGGCATATGCTGGGCAGAATTCTGACCCGGGGAGCCTGTTCTGAGCCTTTCCCTGGATGGATGTGAACAAAAACTTCACAGAGTAGTAACATTGGATCCCAGAAGACATACTAGGGGGGTTGAAGTCCCAGTTGGACCTGCCGTTTGTTCATGCTGGGCAGAACTTTGACCCGGGGAGCCTGTTCTGGGCCTTCCACTATATGGATTTGGATGAAATCTTCACAGAGGGGTGACAATTGGTCTGGGATGCCTAATGGAATGGTTGGGGTCCTGGTTGGACCTCAGGGCGGAGTGCGACAGGCAGAACTTTGACCCAGGGAGCCTGTTCTGGGCCTTCCACTGGATGGATTTGGATGACATCACATAATACTTAATTACTTGAAGAGTTAAAACCAGGCAACACCGGGTACAGCTAGTAGCTTAGAAGTATAAGTATATTATACTGAATTTAATAAGATTTTTAGATTACAAGCTTGCCTCTGTCTGTCTGTTATTACCCAGTCTCATTTTATTACTGTTTTGTTTCCAATTGTAAAGTGCAATGGATTGTGCTGGTGCTATATAAGTAAATAATAATAAAAGCCTACAAACTATAGAACAAAGACTAAAGCCCTGTCCAGAACTAGAGGAGGAAAGAGGTTCTCCGTGGCTCCCCCTTCCACTCTCTGTCCTCATTCCAATTGTACCACACGTGCCAGCATTGGTATCAGTAACTCTTCTGTCTACCAGTAAGCACACACGCACCTAGTACAGATGGCACTCTATCAGCTGGGTCTGTGGTATAAAGGGAGAAATCTAAACGTGATTATGATGGAAAAAAGAAAATGCAGAAACCTATGTACCCTACCTTGGGGATCTCCAGCCACTGACTGTTGGTGCATGGACCATTAACTCTTTGGCACTAAATCCATCCTCATGGCTCGAGGAGTTAATCACGATAAATCCAATCTTGCGCGGCATGCTGAAGATCTGCTGGGTCTGTGAAAGCAGAGAATTACTATCAGGGCCCACAAAACAATGATGGTGTAGTCAACTCACTGTGCCAAACCCTAAGGGGAAATTCCAAAAAGTATCATGTCCCAAGAACATATCTTTCCTGCTAGTGCTGCAATTAGCTGGTTATTATTCACATACTGGTTGAACCATTGATGCTTTGATAGTGCTTAGTCAGCGCCCGTGCTCGCCGCAAACCACAGCTGACTGAGCCAGATTCACAATCGACTCAGGCATGGATATTTTGCCATCAATTGTGAAAACAGTCACCATCAGCATCAAATCATTGATGGTTGTTAAACAATCAATGGTCAATTGCCAATCCTATGTGGGAGAACCTCCTCTAGTCACTATTTCATAATGCCGGAATCTGATGAGGGAGTACCTCCTTAAGTCACTATCTCATAATACTGGAAACGTGGGATTGGGGGGTGGGTAGTCACTAGCACTGAATACTAGAACTGAGAAGGAGGAGTACCTCTCTAGTCACTAGTACAGAATGGTGGAACCTGGGATGGGGGAGTACGTCACTAGTACAGAATGGTGGAAGGGAGTACATCGATGGGGGGAGTACCTCCCTAGTCTCTAGTACAGAATGCTGGAACCTGGGATGGGGGGGTACCTCCGTAGTCACTAGTACAGAATGCTGGAACCTGGGATGGGGGTGTACCTCCGTAGTCACTAGTACAGAATGGTGGAGCCTGGGATGGGGGAGTACGTCACTAGTACAGAATGGTGGAAGGGAGTACATCGATGGGGGGAGTACCTCCCTAGTCACTAGTACAGAATAGTGGATCCTGGGGTGGGGGTGGGGGTGTACCTCCCTAGTCACTGGTACAGAATGCTGGAACCTGGGATTGGGAGGTACTTCACTAGTACAGAATGGTGGAAGGGAGTACCTCCGTAGTCACTAGTACTGAATACTAGAACTGGGATGGAGGAGTACCTCTATAGACACTAGTACAGATTGGTGGAACCTGGGATGGGGGGAGTACCTCCGTAGTCACTAGTACAAATTGGTGGAATCTGGGATGGGGGAGTACGTCACTAGTACAGAATGGTAGAAGGGAGTACATCGATGGGGGGAGTACCTCCCTAGTCTCTATTACAGAATGCTGGAACCTGGGAAGGGTGGGGGGGGGGTACCTCCGTAGTCACTAGTACAGAATGCTGGAACCTGGGATGGGGGAGTACGTCACTAGTACAGAATGGTGGAAGGGAGTACCTCCGTAGTCACTAGTACAGAATAGTGGATCCTGGGGTGAGGGGGGGGGGGTGGGGAGTACCTCCCTAGTCACTGGTACAGAATGCTGGAACCTGAGATGGGGGAAGAGTACTTCACTAGTACAGAATGGTGGAAGGGAGTACCTCCGTAGTCACTAGTACTGAATACTAGAACTGGGATGGAGGAGTACCTCTATAGACACTAGTACAGATTGGTGGAACCTGAGATGGGGGAGTACGTCAGTAGTACAGAATGGTGGGAGAAAGTACATCGATTTGGGAGTACCTCCCTAGTCACTAGTACAGAATGGTGGAACCTGGGATGGGGGAGTACGTCACTAGTACAGAATGGTGGAAGGGAGTACATCGATGGGGGGAGTACCTCCCTAGTCTCTAGTACAGAATGCAGGAACCTGGGATGGTGGAGGGAGGCCGGGGGGGGGGGGCGGGAGTACCTCCGCAGTCACTAGTACAGAATGCTGGAACCTGGGATGGGGGAGTACCTCCGTAGTCACTAGTACAGAATGCTGGAACCTGGGATGGGGGGGGTACCTCCATAGTCACTAGTACAGAATGCTGGAACCTGGGATGGGGGGGGTACCTCCATAGTCACTAGTACAGAATGCTGGAACCTGGGATGGGGGGGGTACCTCCATAGTCACTAGTACAGAATGCCGGAACCTGGGATGGGGGAGTACCTCCGTAGTCACTAGTACAGAATGGTGGAACCTGGGATGGGGGAGTACGTCACTAGTACAGAATGGTGGAAGGGAGAACATCGATGGGGGGAGTGCCTCCCTAGTCACTAGTACAGAATAGTGGATCCTGGGGTGGAGGGGGGGGGGTGGGGGGAGTACCTCCCTAGTCACTGGTACAGAATGCTGGAACCTGGGATGGGGGAGTACTTCACTAGTACAGAATGGTGGAAGGGAGTACCTCCATAGTTACTAGTACTGAATACTAGAACTGGGATGGAGGAGTACCTCTATAGACACTAGTACAGATTGGTGGAACCTGAGATGGGGGAGTACGTCAGTAGTACAGAATGGTGGGAGGGAGTACATCGAATTGGGAGTACCTCCCTAGTCACTAGTACAGAATGGTGGAACCTGGGATGGGGGAGTACGTCACTAATACAGAATGGTGGAAGGGAGTACATTGATGGGGGGAGTACCTCCCTAGTCTCTAGTACAGAATGCAGGAACCTGGGATGGTGGAGGGAGGCCGGGGGGGGGGGGGAGGCGGGAGTACCTCCGCAGTCACTAGTACAGAATGCTGGAACCTGGGATGGGGGAGTACCTCCGTAGTCACTAGTACAGAGTGCTGGAACCTGGGATGGGGGGGTACCTCCATAGTCACTAGTACAGAATGCCGGAACCTGGGATGGGGGAGTACCTCCGTAGTCACTAGTACAGAATGGTGGAACCTGGGATGGGGGAGTACGTCACTAGTACAGAATGGTGGAAGGGAGAACATCGATGGGGGGAGTGCCTCCCTAGTCACTAGTACAGAATAGTGGATCCTGGGGTGGAGGGGGGGGGGGTGGGGGGAGTACCTCCCTAGTCACTGGTACAGAATGCTGGAACCTGGGATGGGGGAGTACTTCACTAGTACAGAATGGTGGAAGGGAGTACCTCCATAGTTACTAGTACTGAATACTAGAACTGGGATGGAGGAGTACCTCTATAGACACTAGTACAGATTGGTGGAACCTGAGATGGGGGAGTACGTCAGTAGTACAGAATGGTGGGAGGGAGTACATCGATTTGGGAGTACCTCCCTAGTCACTAGTACAGAATGGTGGAACCTGGGATGGGGGAGTACGTCACTAGTACAGAATGGTGGAAGGGAGTACATCGATGGGGGGAGTACCTCCCTAGTCTCTAGTACAGAATTCTGGAACCTGGGATGGTGGAGGGAGGGCGGGAGTACCTCCGCAGTCACTAGTACAGAATGCTGGAAACTGGGATGGGGGAGTACCTCCGTAGTCACTAGTACAGAATGCTGGAACCTGGGATGGGGGAGGCACCTCCATAGTCACTAGTACAGAATGCCGGAACCTGGGATGGGGGGAGTACCTCCGTAGTCACTAGTACAGAATGGTGGAACCTGGGATGGGGGAGTACGTCACTAGTACAGAATGGTGGAAGGGAGTACATCAATGGGGGGAGTGCCTCCCTAGTCACTACTACAGAATAGTGGATCCTGGGGTGGAGGGAGTACCTCCCTAGTCACTGGTGCAGAATGCTGGAACCTGGGATGGGGGGAGTACTTCACTAGTACAGAATGGTGGAAGGGAGTACCTCCGCAGTCACTAGTACTGAATACTAGAACTGGGATGGAGGAGTACCTCTATAGACACTAGTACAGATTGGTGGAACCTGAGATGTGGGAGTACGTCAGTAGTACAGAATGGTGGGAGGGAGTACATCGATTTGGGAGTACCTCCCTAGTCACTAGTACAGAATGGTGGAACCTGGGATGGGGGGAGTACGTCACTAGTACAGAATGGTGGAAGGGAGTACATCGATGGGGGGGGAGTACCTCCCTAGTCTCTAGTACAGAATGCTGGAACCTGGGAAGGTGGAGGGAGGGGCGGGGGGGGGGGGGAGTACCTCCGCAGTCACTAGTACAGAATGCTGGAACCTGGGATGGGGGAGTACCTCCGTAGTCGCTAGTACAGAATGCTGGAACCTGTGATGGGGGGGGTACCTCCATAGTCACTAGTACAGAATGCCGGAACCTGGGATGGGGGGAGTACCTCCGTAGTCACTAGTACAGAATGGTGGAACCTGGGATGGGGGAGTACGTCACTAGTACAGAATGGTGGAAGGGAGTACATCGATGGGGGGAGTGCCTCCCTAGTCACTAGTACAGAATAGTGGATCCTGGGGTGGAGGGGGGGGTGGGGTTGGGCTGGGGGGAGTAACTCCCTAGTCACTGGTATAGAATGCTGGAACCTGGGATGGGGGAGTACTTCACTAGTACAGAATGGTGGAAGGGAGTACCTCCGTAGTCACTAGTACTGAATAATAGAACTGGGATGGAGGAGTACCTCTCTAGACACTAGTACAGATTGGTGGAACCTGGGTTGGGGGAGTAGGTCACTAGTACAGAATGGTGGAAGGGAGTACATCGATAGGGGGAGTACTTCCCTAGTTACTAGTACAGAATAGTGGATCCTGGGGTGGGGGTACCTCCCTAGTCACTAGTACAGAATCCTGGAACCTGGGATTGGGGTGGGGAAGTACCTCCGTAGTCACTAGTACAGAATGCTGGAACCTGGGATGGGGGGGGGGGCAGTACCTCCGTAGTCACTAGTACAGAATGCTGGAACCTGGGATGGGGCAGTACGTCACTAGTACAGAATGGTGGAAGCGAGTACCTCCGTAGTCACTAGTACAGAATGCTAGAAATGGGATGGGGGAGTACCTCTCTAGTCACTAGTGCAGAATGGTGGAACCTGGGATTGGGGAGTACGTCACTAGTACAGAATGGTGGAAGGGAGTACATCGATGGGGGGAGTACCTCCCTAGTCTCTAGTACAGAATAGTGGTTCCTGGGGTGTGTGTGTGTGGGGGGCGGGTACCTCCCTAGTCACTAGTACAGAATGCTGGAACCTGGGATGGGGGAGTACGTCACTAGTACAGAATGGAGGAAGGGAGTATATCGATGGGGGAAGTACCTACCTAGTCACTAGTACAGAATAGTGGATCCTGGGTGTGGGGAGTATCTCCCTAGTCACTAGTACTTAATGCTGGAAGCTGGTATTGGGGGGGGAGTACCTCCGTAGTCACTAGTACAGAATGCTGGACCCTGGGATGGGGGGAGTACCTCTCTAGTCACTAGTACAGGATGCTGGACCCTGGGATGGGTGAGTACCTCCCTAGTCACTAGTACAGAATGCTGGACCCTGGGATGGGTGAGTACCTCCCTAGTCACTAGTACAGAACGCTGGATCTGGGATGGGGGAGTACCATCCTTCTGTCACCAGCATGTGAGAGAACTGTCTGGATGGCCGGCCCTGCACACACATTACCAGTAATAACAGCAATGCAGAATTAGTAGCATTAGGATAGGATGGTGTCTTACTCCAGGCTAAGCCCCCGGGCACCAGATGCATGGATCAGGCTGTCCAGTCACCTCCTCCTCTGGGTGCAGAGACCCCTCAGGCTGACCGCTCTGTCATATAGAACCAGTGTCCGGTGCGGGGAATATAAACCGGGACACCGCTACCTCCTCTCCTCCATCTCCATAACCACCGCTTGACAACAGTCACCTCACGAGCCGCAGGGGATCCTGGGATATGTAGTTCAGGCCAGGGATAGGCCGGATGGAAGTAAAGCGCACGCGTCACCTCTACCGAGAACGTGCGACTGCGATTCTCTGCTTGGCCGGCGGGGACGCGCAGTAATGCCGCGCATGCGCGTTAGTACCTGTGTCTTGTGCCGAGAGCAGCACCCAGCACCACTATAGTAAACAATGTGCCAGTGAGAGCCGGGTATGATGGGCGGCAATGCGTCAGCCCAGGGGCACATGAAGATTTTTAAAATCAGGACAGTGAGTAGTGAGAATAAGTATGGAGTAGCCTGCAGGAATCTGAGAGAGCTCCGGGACAAAGGATGCAAGAAGTTCCAGGTACTGTACAATTGTTATGTACAGGAGGCTTGTTACATAGAGTCAGCAGTATCTCATCCATACTAAGGAAATACAGGAGTGATACATTGTTACATAGAGTCAGCAGGTGCTCATCCATACTAAGGAAATACAGGAGTGATACATTGTTACATAGAGTCAGCAGGTGCTCATCCATACTAAGGAAATACAGGAGTGATACATTGTTACATTATTATAGTATGACAGGTGCTCATCCATACTAAGGAAATACAGGAGTGATACATTGTTACATTATTATAGTATGACAGCCAGGTGCTCATCCATACTAAGGAAATACAGGAGTGATACATTGTTACATTATTATAGTATGACAGCCAGGTGCTCATCCATACTAAGGAAATACAGGAGTGATACATTGTTACATAGAGTCAGCAGGTGCTCATCCATACTAAGGAAATACAGGAGTGATACATTGTTACATTATTATAGTATGACAGCCAGGTGCTCTTCCATACTAAGGAAATACAGGAGTGATACATTGTTACATTATTATAGTATGACAGGTGCTCATCCATACTAAGGAAATACAGGAGTGATACATTGTTACATTATTATAGTATGACAGCCAGGTGCTCATCCATACTAAGGAAATACAGGAGTGATACATTGTTACATTATTATAGTATGACAGCCAGGTGCTCATCCATACTAAGGAAATACAGGAGTGATACATTGTTACATTATTATAGTATGACAGCCAGGTGCTCTTCCATACTAAGGAAATACAGGAATGATACATTGTTACATTATTATAGTATGACAGCCAGGTGCTCATCCATACTAAGGAAATACAGGAGTGATACATTGTTACATTATTATAGTATGACAGGTGCTCATCCATACTAAGGAAATACAGGAGTGATACATTGTTACATTATTATAGTATGACAGCCAGGTGCTCTTCCATACTAAGGAAATACAGGAGTGATACATTGTTACATTATTATAGTATGACAGGTGCTCATCCATACTAAGGAAATACAGGAGTGATACATTGTTACATTATTATAGTATGACAGCCAGGTGCTCATCCATACTAAGGAAATACAGGAGTGATACATTGTTACATTATTATAGTATGACAGGTGCTCATCCATACTAAGGAAATACAGGAGTGATACATTGTTACATTATTATAGTATGACAGGTGCTCATCCATACTAAGGAAATACAGGAGTGATACATTGTTACATTATTATAGTATGACAGGTGCTCATCCATACTAAGGAAATACAGGAGTGATACATTGTTACATTATTATAGTATGACAGCCAGGTGCTCATCCATACTAAGGAAATACAGGAGTGATACATTGTTACATTATTATAGTATGACAGGTGCTCATCCATACTAAGGAAATACAGGAGTGATACATTGTTACATTATTATAGTATGACAGCCAGGTGCTCATCCATACTAAGGAAATACAGGAGTGATACATTGTTACATAGAGTCAGCAGGTGCTCATCCATACTAAGGAAATACAGGAGTGATACATTGTTACATTATTATAGTATGACAGCCAGGTGCTCATCCATACTATGGAAATACAGGAGTGATACATTGTTACATTATTATAGTATGACAGGTGCTCATCCATACTAAGGAAATACAGGAATGATACATTGTTACATTATTATAGTATGACAGGTGCTCATCCATACTAAGGAAATACAGGAGTGATACATTGTTTGTTATAGTATGACAGGTGCTCATTGATACTAAGGAAATACAGGAGTGATACATTGTTACATTATTATAGTATGACAGGTGCTCATCCATAATAAGGAAATACAGGAGTGATACATTTTTACATAGAGTTGGCAGGTGCTCGTCCATAATAAGGAAATACAGGAGTGATACATTGTTATATAGTGGGAGCAGGTGCTCATCCATAATAAGGAAATACAGGAGTGATACATTGTTACATTATTATAGTGCGACAGGTGCTCATCCATACTAAGGAAATACAGGACTGATACATTGTTACATTATTATAGTATGACAGGTGCTCATCCATACTAAAGAAATACAGGAGTGATACATTGTTTGTTATAGTATGACAGGTGCTCATTCATACTAAGGAAATACAGGAGTGATACATTGTTACATTATTATAGTATGACAGGTGCTCATTCATACTAAGGAAATACAGGAGTGATACATTGTTATATAGTAGGGGCAAGTGCTCATCCATACTAATGCTGGCCATACACCTGCACGATTTCGGTCCGATTGCACGACTTTCGATGAGCCATAAGATGGATCTTGTGAAAATCGTGTATTATTTCAGTTAGAAAAGATCCGATGCGCGCTCCCACAGCTCCTATAATCGGATCATATGGTCAGATGTGCAGCACATCTTGTCCATCGTATCGTGTGCAGATCGTGCTGTTTATTTTGTTCATGCGATCCATCATGCAGCAATTCAAGTCATTTCAATGACTGTTTCCCTTATGAGCCTGTGAGACACCTGATCGATCTTACGACAGATCGTGTGCTAAGAAAAACAACAAACATGCTGCCGGGACTGCCAGGGAGCTCTGGGGAATCGTAGGATGAATCTGATCTTATGCTGGTCGTGTAGGTGTATGGCCAGCATAAGGAAGTATAGGAGTGATACATTATTCTAGTATGACAGGTGCTCATTCATACTAAGGAAATACAGGAGTGATACATTGTTATATAGTGGGGGCAGGTGCTCATCCATACTAAGGAAATACAGGAGTGATACATTGTTATATAGTGTGGGCAGGTGCTCATCCATACTAAGGAAATACAGGAGTGATACATTGTTATATAGTGGGGGCAGGTGCTCATCCATACTAAGGAAATACAGGAGTGATACATTGTTATATAGTGTGGGCAGGTGCTCATCCATACTAAGGCAGCTTGATACATTGTTATATATAGCCATGGCCAAAAGTTTAGAGAATGACACAAGTATTGGTTTTCACAAAGTTTGCTGCTTCAGTGTTTTTAGACCTTTTTGTCAGATGTTACCATGGTATACTTAAGTAAAATTACAAGCATTTCATAAGTGTCAAATGCTTTTATTGACAATTACATTAAGTTTATGCAAAGAGTCAATATTTGCAGTGTTGAACCTTCCTTTTCAAAACCTCTGAAATTCGCCCAGGCATGCTGTCAATCAAATTCTGGGCCACATACTGACTGATGGCCGCCCATTCTTGCCTAATCAATGCTTGGAGTTTGTCAGAATTTCTGGGTTTTTGTTTGTCCACCCACCTCTTGAGGATTGACCACATGTTCTCAATGGGATTAAGGTCTGGTGAGTTTCCTGGCCATGGACCCAAAATGTTGATGTTTCGTTCCCCGAGCCACTTAGTTATCGCTTTAGTCTTATGGTAAGGTGCTCCATCATGCTGGAAAAGGCATTGTTCGTCACCAAACTGTTCTTGGATGGTTGGGAGAAGTTGCTCTTGGAGGATGTTTTGGTGCCATGCTTTATTAATGGCTGTGTTCAAATTTGTGAGTGATCCCACTCCAACCTCACATATGAATGGTCTCAGGATGCTTTACTGTTTTCACCACTTTTTAAAGTATCGCCCTATTCAATTCCAGGACGTTTTCATGTGCGAAAACTCCATAGGCAAAAACAGGCAAAAAGTTTCTCCACCCAAAGGCAGGAGAAAAGATGTGCAAAATCCCTATATTTGAGTAAAAATTGTGGGGACTTGATTTAGAACCATTTGGGCAAATGACTAATTAGGCAAAAAAAATTATCTTAATAATACATGCTAAAAAAGGCATGTCATTTTTGGGGTGAAAATGTAAAAAGAGTTTGAAAATGGGTTGTATTGGGTCAGGTATTTTAGGGGGCTGTATGGATGGGTCAGGTGTTTTTAGGGTGGCTGCAGCAGATAAATTTTTAAAATCTTTTTCTAATACATTTTAGAGACACATAAATATATTAGTACCCATTTACAGGTACCCCTAATTTAACTACAATAATTATTTTTCACAAAAGACATTGCTTTATATAATTTTTTTACACTTATGCAAATACACATATAACAGCCCTTTGACTCAATATAAGATCCCAAATTACTTTTATTAGGTCTATTAATACACTTCTATATTGATTCCCCGGGTCAGTTAGGCCTTTTAGGGGGTACAGACTGATTTCCCAAAAATAACCTGTCCTTTTTACTAGTTTCACTATTCGCTGCATTCGCACATATGCGTTTTCGCCTGTTTTACAATTGAATAGGGCAAAAAGCGGGAGCACGCATTGTTTAAGTAGGCAAAAACTTTGACTCAAAACAGGAGAATGAGGTGAAAACATCACCCTTATAGCCGCTAATTGAATCCGGCCCTAAGGAAGTATAGGAGTGATACATTGTTATTTAGTATGAACAAGTCCTTGCTCACACTAAGTATAGGAGTGATACATTGTTATTTAGTGTGAGCAAGGACTCGTTCATACTAAGTATAGGAGTGATACATTGTTATATAGTGTGGGCAAGAACTCATTCATATTAAGTATAGGAGTAATACATTGTTATATAGTGAGGGTAGGGGCTCATCCATACACAGGAAGTATAGGAGTGATACATTGTTATATAGTGTAGGCAGGGGCTCATCAATACAAAGGAAGTATAGGAGTGATACATTGGTATATAGTGTGGGCAGGTGCTCAGCCATAATAAGGAAGTATAGGAGGGATACATTGTTATATAGTGTAGGCAGGTGCTCATCCATAATAAGGAAGTATAGGAGTGATACATTGTTATATAGTGTAGGCAGGTGCTCATCCATAATAAGGAAGTATAGGAGTGATACATTGTTATATAGTGTAGGCAGGTGCTCATCCATAATAAGGAAGTATAGGAGTGATACATTGTTATATAGTGTAGGCAGGTGCTCATCCATACACAGGAAGTATAGGAGTGATACATTGTTATATAGTGTAGGCAGGTGCTCATCCATAATAAGGAAGTATAGGAGTGATACATTGTTATATAGTGTAGGCAGGTGCTCATCCATAATAAGGAAGTATAGGAGTGATACATTGTTATATAGTGTAGGCAGGTGCTCATCCATAATAAGGAAGTATAGGAGTGATACATTGTTATACAGTGTAGGCAGGTGCTCATCCATACACAGGAAGTATAGGAGTGATACATTGTTATATAGTGTAGGCAGGTGCTCATCCATAATAAGGAAGTATAGGAGTGATACATTGTTATATAGTGTGGGCAGGTGCTCATCCATAATAAGGAAGTATAGGAGTGATACATTGTTATATAGTGTGGGCAGGTGCTCATCCATACACAGGAAGTATAGGAGTGATACATTGTTATATAGTGTAGGCAGGTGCTCATCCATACACAGGAAGTATAGGAGTGATACATTGTTATATAGTGTAGGCAGGTGCTCATCCATAATAAGGAAGTATAGGAGTGATACATTGTTATATAGTGTAGGCAGGTGCTCATCCATACACAGGAAGTATAGGAGTGATACATTGTTATATAGTGTAGGCAGGTGCTCATCCATAATAAGGAAGTATAGGAGTGATACATTGTTATATAGTGTAGGCAGGTGCTCATCCATAATAAGGAAGTATAGGAGTGATACATTGTTATATAGTGTGGGCAGGTGCTCATCCATACACAGGAAGTATAGGAGTGATACATTGTTATATAGTGTAGGCAGGTGCTCATCCATACACAGGAAGTATAGGAGTGATACATTGTTATATAGTGTGGGCAGGTGCTCATCCATACACAGGAAGTATAGGAGTGATACATTGTTATATAGTGTAGGCAGGTGCTCATCCATAATAAGGAAGTATAGGAGTGATACATTGTTATATAGTGTGGGCAGGTGCTCATCCATAATAAGGAAGTATGGGAGTGATACATTGTTATATAGTGTGGGCAGGTGCTCATCCATACACAGGAAGTATAGGAGTGATACATTGTTATATAGTGTAGGCAGGTGCTCATCCATAATAAGGAAGTATAGGAGTGATACATTGTTATATAGTGTAGGCAGGTGCTCATCCATAATAAGGAAGTATAGGAGTGATACATTGTTATATAGTGTAGGCAGGTGCTCATCCATAATAAGGAAGTATAGGAGTGATACATTGTTATATAGTGTGGGCAGGTGCTCATCCATACACAGGAAGTATAGGAGTGATACATTGTTATATAGTGTAGGCAGGTGCTCATCCATACACAGGAAGTATAGGAGTGATACATTGTTATATAGTGTGGGCAGGTGCTCATCCATAATAAGGAAGTATAGGAGTGATACATTGTTATATAGTGTAGGCAGGTGCTCATCCATAATAAGGAAGTATAGGAGTGATACATTGTTATATAGTGTGGGCAGGTGCTCATCCATAATAAGGAAGTATAGGAGTGATACATTGTTATATAGTGTGGGCAGGTGCTCATCCATACACAGGAAGTATAGGAGTGATACATTGTTATATAGTGTAGGCAGGTGCTCATCCATAATAAGGAAGTATAGGAGTGATACATTGTTATATAGTGTAGGCAGGTGCTCATCCATAATAAGGAAGTATAGGAGTGATACATTGTTATATAGTGTAGGCAGGTGCTCATCCATACACAGGAAGTATAGGAGTGATACATTGTTATATAGTGTAGGCAGGTGCTCATCCATAATAAGGAAGTATAGGAGTGATACATTGTTATATAGTGTAGGCAGGTGCTCATCCATAATAAGGAAGTATAGGAGTGATACATTGTTATATAGTGTAGGCAGGTGCTCATCCATACACAGGAAGTATAGGAGTGATACATTGTTATATAGTGTAGGCAGGTGCTCATCCATAATAAGGAAGTATAGGAGTGATACATTGTTATATAGTGTGGGCAGGTGCTCATCCATAATAAGGAAGTATAGGAGTGATACATTGTTATATAGTGTGGGCAGGTGCTCATCCATACACAGGAAGTATAGGAGTGATACATTGTTATATAGTGTAGGCAGGTGCTCATCCATAATAAGGAAGTATAGGAGTGATACATTGTTATATAGTGTAGGCAGGTGCTCATCCATAATAAGGAAGTATAGGAGTGATACACTGTTATATAGTGTAGGCAGGTGCTCATCCATAATAAGGAAGTATAGGAGTGATACATTGTTATATAGTGTGGGCAGGTGCTCATCCATACACAGGAAGTATAGGAGGGATACATTGTTATATAGTGTAGGCAGGTGCTCATCCATACACAGGAAGTATAGGAGTGATACATTGTTATATAGTGTGGGCAGGTGCTCATCCATAATAAGGAAGTATAGGAGTGATACATTGTTATATAGTGTAGGCAGGTGCTCATCCATAATAAGGAAGTATAGGAGTGATACATTGTTATATAGTGTAGGCAGGTGCTCATCCATACACAGGAAGTATAGGAGTGATACATTGTTATATAGTGTGGGCAGGTGCTCATCCATAATAAGGAAGTATAGGAGTGATACATTGTTATATAGTGTAGGCAGGTGCTCATCCATAATAAGGAAGTATAGGAGTGATACATTGTTATATAGTGTGGGCAGGTGCTCATCCATACACAGGAAGTATAGGAGTGATACATTGTTATATAGTGTAGGCAGGTGCTCATCCATAATAAGGAAGTATAGGAGTGATACATTGTTATATAGTGTAGGCAGGTGCTCATCCATACACAGGAAGTATAGGAGTGATACATTGTTATATAGTGTAGGCAGGTGCTCATCCATAATAAGGAAGTATAGGAGTGATACATTGTTATATAGTGTGGGCAGGTGCTCATCCATACACAGGAAGTATAGGAGTGATACATTGTTATATAGTGTAGGCAGGTGCTCATCCATACACAGGAAGTATAGGAGTGATACATTGTTATATAGTGTGGGCAGGTGCTCATCCATAATAAGGAAGTATAGGAGTGATACATTGTTATATAGTGTAGGCAGGTGCTCATCCATAATAAGGAAGTATAGGAGTGATACATTGTTATATAGTGTAGGCAGGTGCTCATCCATACACAGGAAGTATAGGAGTGATACATTGTTATATAGTGTAGGCAGGGGCTCGTCCATACCTTGGATAATCTAATTGGTGTCCTTCTTTTAGCTGCCTCCCAACAGCACCCGTGTGTGTCTGTATGAGGATGGGACAGAGATAAGCGACAAATACCTGCGGAATCTTCCAGATAACACTGACCTTATCTTACTTGCCCCCGGAGAGGTGTGGCACGGATGTGAGTAGCTACATTTTAGGTTGGGCTTGGGTAAAATTGAAATAAATTATCCTCATAGAAGCTGAAATTATTATAGAACCAGCAGCAGCTATACGGGGGTAGTGTGGTAAAGTGGAGAGTGATACATGACCAGCCACTCAGCTCCCAACTGTCATGTTACAGGTTGTGTTTGAAAAATGACAGTTGGGATGTGATTGGTTCGTCGTTTATCAGTCTACACTTTATCACTTCCCAGAGCGTCATACATCTGCCCCTTTGTGTATTACATACTGGGGGTTCCATGTGAATTTTCTGCCAGCTGTGCTGCTGCTATTAGAGCATACTATTATTTATCACAATATGTTGTTTTTTTTTGCTTTGCTTTTTTAAGTGTTTGCATTAATACATTCTTTTAAAGTGTGAATATTGGCTACGCTATTTGGTGTCACTAAATTATTTCTCAAAGTTGTTGTTAAATAAGAACAATATTTAATAGCCATATGAAACTTCACATATATATATATATATATATATATATATATTATATCACAAAACCAGCTAATATCGAGAGTAGATACTACATGCTCTGGTTATGTTATGTCTGCTCTTATTATAATATTATAAGTCCCGTTAGAGTGTTGATGCAGACAGTTTTCTTAGTAAGTATAAAATATTGATGAAGATTTCTTGTAAACCAACAATCTTACTAGGGGCCTGATTTAGCTAGGATCGCAGTTGCTTATACGCACGCAATCGGTTGATTATTGCATACTGCGCATGCATCACAGTGCACGAGCCAGTCGCTGCGATCAGGACTGCCATCGCAGTGGATACGCAGACCCATGGCAGAGTGATTGACAGGAAGTGCCGTTTGTGGGTGGTGACGGCGGGGGGGAAAGGGGGGAGGGCGAATGCAGTCTTGCCAGTGTGTTGGGACGGCACTCCATGGGCATGCATAAATTAGCTGCTGCAATACCATGACGATGCCTGAGGCCTCATAGCGCTGAAGTTATATCACATTAAATAATGTCCCGTACTGGTGCTAATAACGTTTTCCACAGTACTTTCCTTTAAATTTGTTTCCAAATTTTGAATGTATTAATTCCAAAGGTTGCTGTATCTCCTCTTTGGTAAAATCACTCCAACTCCAGGTGTTTAGTGTGCTCAAAGAGAAAAAAGACAAACCAAAAATAGTGTAATATTGCCAGGACAAAAACACAATTTTTTCAATATATTACACCCACATATAGAAAAAGATTAAGACCCTGATTCAGAGCCGTTCGTAAGCGGCCGCTGGTTCGTTCTGACCGATGTTCGCACATCTGCGCATGCGTACGGATTTTAATACGCATGCGCGAACCAGTCAGTGCGGCCGAAAATCGTTTGTTCGCTATATAGCGAATGCCTGCTATTTTGAGTGACAGAAGGAGGCGTATGTGGGTGGTAACAGGGGAAGGTGCTTGAAAACGGGGGTGTGGAATTAGATCGCAGGTGTGCTTAAAGGTCAAAACGGGCGTTTTAAGGGAGTGCATAATTAATACAGCAGCGTCATTGACCACGTCACTTGGTTTTTTTTACTCCGAACTGCTCGCAAAATAGCGGTTGAAAAAACCAACCACAAGAATAGCGAGCAGTTCATACGCTGTTCGATGTACTCGTTTAATCTAATAAATAGCGGACATGACGTATGATGCGAGCGGCCAGGGGGCGGCCAGGGGACGAGCAGTTCTGAGTTAAAAAAAAACAAGTGTTGTGGTCAATGACGCTGCTGGATTAATTATGCATTCCCTTAAAACGCCCGTTTTGACCTTTAAGCACGCCTGCGTTCTGATCTCCACTCCCCGTTTTCAAGCACCTTCCCCTGTTACCACCCACATACGCCTCATTCTGTCACTCAAAATTGCAGGCCCTCGCTATATAGCGAACAAACGATTTTCGGCCGCACTGACTGGTTCGCGCATGCGTACTAAAAACCGTACGCATGCGCAGATGTGCGAACATCGCTCGGAACGAGCGTACTGCCGCTTACGAGCGGCTCTGAATGAGGGCCTAAATCTTTACTACACCAGGATGGGTGGACCATTTCAATACCCCAAAAAGCCTTTAAATAGCTCACATCAGAATTATGTTTATTTTTAAAATGTGCCGAAACTGTATGTGTTTCCAGACCTTTTTTTATATTATATATATGCTCAGCAAGTCGGGTCTTCAAATTTCTACCGGTTTTCCCAATATAAACTAAACCACATTTACACCTTAGACCATAAATTACATTTTTGGAGTTACAGGTTATAAGATCTTTGATATCGGAGTTGATACCATTAACCTCAAAGTCTTTGATTTTACTCACACCTTTGACCTTTCTACACATAGTACAGAGTCCACATCTATGAAAAACCTGACTTCTAATACTAGTCCTTTTACAGGGTTCAATCGAACTCCTTACTAGTTTATCTTTAATTGATGAGGCTTTTCTATAAATAAAAGATGGTTTCTCAGGCACTATTTTCCCAATAACGGGATCATTTTTAAAAAATTTCCAATGTTTCTTAAAAATACATTCAATGTCTTTAAATTGGGAATTATAATTGCTTATAAAAGACCATTCATGATTCCTACCTTTTTTAATGTTAACATTTTCTTGTAACAAACTTTATCTCCAAATTAGTAGCTTTTTCTTGTGCTTTTTTTCTTTCTCCACCTCATAGGCTTTTACAGGGAAACGATCACACATTTCCTCCATTTGTTCGTTACAAACCACTTCTTCTGTACAGTTGCGTTTGACCCTAAGAAACTGGCTAAAAGGTATTCCCTCAAGCCAGTTGCTGTGATGTAAACTAGTCTTTTCAATATAGCTATTAGAGTCAGTACTTTTCCTAAACGTTAGTGTTGATGCAGATAGTTTTCTTAGTGAGTATAAAATATTGATGAAGATTTTTTGTAAACCTCAAATCAGCGAGGATCGCAGTTGCTTATACGCACGCAATCGGTTGATTATTGCGTGCTGCGCATGCATCACAGTGCACGAGCCAGTCGCTGCGATCGGGACAGCGATCGCAGAGGATACGCAGACCCATGGCAGAGTGATTGACAGGAACTGCCGTTTGTGTGTGGTGACGGCAGGGGGGGGGGGTCGGGCGAATGTAGTCTTACCAGTGTGTTGGGACGGCACTGCATGGGCGTGCATAAATTAGCCGCTGCAATACCAGACGCCGCCTGAGGCCTCATAGCGTGCGCTGAAGTTAGCAATTCCTGAGTGAGGTCTGACCTGCCTTAACTGTGTATGAGTCCAATGTTACTCAATGTTACCAATTGTTTAGCTATGTTCCCAAAGTATATGGATGTAAGGGGAAGTGGGCGTCCTTATGTTAGGCTGCGATCGCAATGTGAATGCCAACATTTACATATCACCGCTGATATTAGCAACTGCGTTGCTTGCGTATAAGCAGAATAGCGATCGTTGCTGAATCAGGCCCTAGGTACAGTAAACGACCAGCTTACCGATGGTGAGTGCAGTGAGGCAGTGTTAATATTGTAGATCTGCTCCCTGTCCATGTGAACCTCATTTACCAACGAGTTTTATCATTCCAGTGTGAGTGATAAAACTCGTTGCATATGATAAATGGTGCTCCAGCCAATCAGCTCCTAACTGTCATTTTTCAAACAGATGACAGTTGGGAGCTGATTGGCTGGAGCACCATTTATAATCTGCAACAAGTTTTATAACTCATTGTGAATGCTAAAACTCCTTGATAAATGAGACCCTGCGATTGAGAGACAGAATTACATGTACTGGGGGAGATGTAAGAAGCACTGAAGCGGTATCAGCACACGTTATGTGATACCACTTCTCCCCGATGTATGATCAGGGGTCTGGGCGGTAAATGACAGCGCCCCTGTCATTATCGGCGCTGCTATCTACAAGATAGCAGAGCCGATAGCCTGGGCCATGTATGAACGGTCAGATCTTCCTGACCGTTCGGCCTGCTGTAGCTATCGCTAACGACAGCTACAGGCTGGCGCTGCCCTATCCCCATGGCAGGGACAGCGCTGTCCCTGCTGCGGCGGCTGCCGGTTTCATGCTGCACACGGGGATCTCGCGATACTTGCGAGATTCCGCTCATGCTCAGTGAGCATCCCCCTCTCCGGCTGATGAGATGTTCACACATCTCATCGGTAGTGCTTCCTCTTTCGCCTCGTCCTGTATTATGCGATTGCTGTGCCGCTGTCCTTTATCACTGAGAGGGACATATAGTTGTTGTTCGGCATCTGAGGATATTAATTAGCCTCACTGGGCTTGGCAAAGTCAGCGGTCAGGTAGTAAGGTGCCGGAGTAGAGAGCTCTCATTAGGCACAATGGCCCTCATTCAGAAGCGGTCGCAAGAAGCATTCGCTCTCTCTGAATGAGGGCGGCCACTTCTTTTTTTTTAGTGCGGCCTCCTGGTCGCTAGCTAAGCTGTGGGTTACCACCCAAAGCTTAGCGACCGACCAGGGTGATGGTCGCGATGGTCAAGACCATCGTGACCATCGGGGCTTGCGACGAGACCCTAAGGTTGGGTCTCGGCAGCCGCAAGCCCCAGGGAGCTTCCTGCTCTGATCGAGCAGGAAACTCCCCACTGACATCACTGCTGATGTCAGTGCAGCCGCCCACAAAATGGCAAGCGTTCCGTCAGGAACGCCTCCGTTTGTGTAGCCACCCCCCCGCCCCGCCTACAAAATGGGCCGAGCTGTCGATCAACATCGACAGCCGGCCCTTTTGTAGTGAGCTCCGAAGCGAGAGAGTTTCTCTCTCGCTCCGGGGCTTGTGCACACGCAGTGCGGCCGCTGTGCACGCGCAGGGCCTAACCATAGACCCGGTTGTGAGCGCTCAGCGCTTGCGACTGGGTCTGAATGAGGTCCAATGTCCCATATACTGTAGGTAAAATGATTTCCTATATTATATCAGCGGATATCTCAGGATGAGACGGGATAGCTGCGTCTCCTGTTTTGATAATAGATCTTGGTGCAAACTGAAATAGACAGTCTTTCTAAACGCATTTCTGTGCACTCTCGTCAGAAGCATTTTACATGGCGCCATTTCGGATATCCACGTGAGCATGTTGACATTCTCAGAATGCGGACATGGTCACTGTCGACTATATGAGCTGGATCTTTTCATATAAACTGAGTTGCTACTCTGTAGTGGCATGTTGGAGTCAAAGGATTATGCTCCCTCAGCGGACATTGGCCCTCATTCAGAGCCGGACGCTCTGAGCAGAGCGCTCGCTCTGAATGAGGGCTGTCCACCATAAAAATGGAGCGTCCTCCTGGACGCTCGTATATAGCTGTGGGTCACCACCCACAGCACATACGAGCGTGCAGGATGATGGTCGCGACCATCGCGACCATCGCCAGTGCGACCAGAAGCCTGTGGTCGGGGTTTTCGACCACAAGCCCTGGAGTGATTTTGGCTCTATCAGAGCCAAAATCACTCCCACTGACATCACTAGTGATGTCAGTGGGGCCGGCTTCAGACGGTAGGCGTTCCCTTGGGAACGCCTCCGTCTGGCAGGCACGCCCACCAAAGGGGGCGTGCTGTCAATCAACATCGACAGCACGCCCCCTTTGATCAGACACAACGAGCGAAGGAAAGTCCTTCGCTCGTCGCGTCTGGCGCATGCGCACGACGGAGCTCCCTCCGTCGTGTGCATGCGCAGTGCACACCATCGACCCACTTGCGAGTGGACAGCCGCTTGCGAGTGGGTCTGAATGAGGCCCATTATTCAGTGGACTTTGTTAAAATAACGGTGTTTCCTTTTAATTTATACCACAAAGTACAGAACCATGGCCCTCATTCAGAGCCGCTCGCTAGCGGCAGTACGCTCGTTCTGAGCGATGTTCGCACATCTGCGCATGCGTACGGTTTTTAGTACGCATGTGCGAACCAGTCAGTGAGGCCGAAAATCGTTTGTACGCTATATAGCGAGTGCCTGCTATTTAGAGTGACAGAATGAGGCGTATGTGGGTGGTAACAGGGGAAGGTGCTTGAAAACGGGGGAGTGGAATTCGAACACAGGCGCGCTTAAAGGTCAAAATGGGCGTTTTAAGGGAGTGCATAATTAATACAGCAGCGTCATTGACCACGTCACTTGTTTTTTTTTAACTCAGAACTGCTCGCAAAATAGCGGTTGAAAAAACCAACCACAAGAATAGCGAGCAGTTCATACGCTGTACGATGTACTCGATTAATCTAATAAATAGCGGACATGACGTATGGTGCGACCGGCCAGGGGGCGTTTTTATCAAATAAACGAGCGTATGTTTTGCTCGCTCGTTCAGACTTAGAGGTGTGAACAGACTGCAATTTGCGAACGGATCATTTGAATAGCCACCCCTTGTTTTTGAACGAACGACCGCAAATAGCGAACGGCTCTGAATCAGGCCCCATATGTACAGTAGAACCTAGATTTTAATTTTACTGACTAATCCTGTATTTTTTTTGGGTGACAAAAGTTGTCACAGACATAGACCGGCTACTGAATGCGTTTTACAAGAGACAGGTGGATGTGACGGAGGCAGCGAGGAGACTACTGTCTGACGAACAGGCTCCCAAGAGAAGGAAAATACTCGTTGACTTTATCAACAACCTTAATGAAAATATCTTGGCAGAAAGTCGGGAAGATGATGAGCCTTGGTTTGAAGGTTAGTTTGGATGATTGAACTGCTAAAGACTGCCATCATATAGAAAGGTGCCTTTTACTTGGTACAATACAATTTGCGGGTTGGGTACGGGATACTGGCAGTCAGGATGCCGAACCCTATCTATTATATATCTTAATACCTATTCTAGTGCCCCCCTAATGCCTAACTCTAAACCTCACCCTCCCAGGATGCCGGCGGTCGAGATTCTGGAGGCAGAATTTTTGATTGCTGTCTGGATGCCGGCTGCAGTATTCTGAGCGCCGGCATCCAGACCGCTGGATGGTGACTACATCCATAATATACAGCTTAAGGTAAGCATATCATATGTCCACATTTATCTTTACAGAGTTCAGACTGGCTACATTAATGGGTTTGTTAGGACTCTCTTTGCCATCACTAGACATATTCCAATCTGAAATATAGGAGCATTCCTGTAGTGGTGACGTGCCATTTCACTATCAACAAATTATATTTTGGATTGCTGACATCTATTAAAGGGGGGGGTCCTTCATTCAAATTCCTTTTTGCCGATAGCGTGAGTAAATGGGGCACAAGGAACATACAGACATGATAAAACAAATGAACCCATCCAAGATGTACAATGAATCACTGAGCTATGGAGTTATGAACATTCGCTAACATGGACAGGATTATGCAAACCATATCACAGATCTATACAGTGTCCTCGCCAAATGAAAAGTAGCATATTGAATATCAGTGCAGCCTACATATAACAAACTGGATGAAATGAGGGGATGTAGTTAATAGACTGGCAGACTACCTGCCGCCAGTCTATATCCCGACCACCAACGCCCGACAGGAGACTTAAGATAGGCGTTGAAATACCGACGGCTATCTTAATCATGACGCCGGAATACAGAGGGACGCCAGTCCGATCAAGGTAAGTCCGGGCATGTTAGCACTTTGCTGCGCGGGGGTAGGTTTAGGGAGCGTAGCGGGGTTAGGTTTTGGAGGGGGGGTGGTTAGGGTTAGGCACCCCTACGGGGGCGAGGGTTAGAGTTAGGTACCCCCAGGGGAGGTTAGAGTTAGGCACTCCCCCAGGATGGTTAGGTTTAGGGTGCAGTAAGGGGGGGTTAAAATTAGGCACCACCTGGGAGGAGAGGTTATGGTTAGGCACTAGGGGGAAGGTTAGGGTTAGGCACCACTAAGGGAGGATTAGGGAGAGTAGCGGGTTAGGTCTTTTGGGGGGTTAGGCCTTCCTAGCGGGGAGGGTTAGGGTTAGACACCCCCGGGATAGGTTAGGGGTAGGCACCCCCCCAGGAGTGTTAGGTTTAGGGAATGGTAAAGGGCGGTTAGGGTTAGGAATCCCAGAGGGGAGGTTAGGGTTAGGCACTAGGGTGGAATGTTAGGGTTAGGCATCACTAAGGGAGGGTTAGGGTGAGTGGGGGAGAGGGGTATGGATAAGGTACTGTTGGGATCTTCTACCTGCGGACTGCCGGACTCGGGATATGTATCTATTCTGAACGAGCAGGCACCAGCAGCCATGGGACACACGCACAGCCTACATCTCCAAGGCACAGAAAGAGGCCTGCCATAGGGACCAGACACTGTCAAATTTAAGAGGACATTTCCATTTAGTACACACAAACTTTTCATGAGCTACTATTGTATTAACCCAGCTAATTTGAAAAGGTAGGTGCTTGCTAAGCCATCCACCACCTGGCAGTACACACTCGAGCTAGCTCCAGAAGCTCGTATTAACAAAGAGCTGGAGGGTACTGGACCAGAAGTGACCCTGGCCCCCTTAGGATCCGCCGCCCCATCACATCCCCTTACTGTCACTGTCGGGGTGCAGGATGGCGGTGCCCTCCTCACTGTGGTGCACTACGCTGCCGCGTGCCCGAAGTAATGGTCGGGCTGGTACTGGTCCAACAAGTCCTAAGGCCGAGACCAAGGATATAAATCTTCTTGTCCCAGAGAAGAATACGTATCCCAGTACAACCTACACAATTCACCACTTGAGGTCACAATGTAGAGACCAGATAGCAGGACCAAAGCAGACTGGCATCAGAAGAACTACACTTCGGACAGGATGAAAAGAGCATCCATCCCAACCGAGCCAGCCTCAGGGGGGCCCAGAACATTTTTTGTAAGATATGCAGTTGAATCTGCAGGTACATAGCATAAGAGCTAGCCAATTGGTGGGAAACCTAGAGCATTAACCCAGGCCTTATCCCACAGGGGTCCCAGGTCAGCCTCCCAAGTATGTCTAAGGGGAGATGTTGCCCATAGCAACCAATCAGATTCTAGCATTATCTTCTAGAAGGTGCTAGTTTAAATGTTAAGTAGAATCTGATTGGTTGCTATGGGCAACATCTCCACTTCTAAAAACTCTCACTTTAGTAAAAATACCCCTAAGAGTCCGTACTTCATCGCTACCCTGCTCATGTAATAGACAAGAATGTAATTGGGAAATACATTTACACAGGAAGAGAGGGGTTTTACCAAAGTGTGATTCAGAAATAACATAGGCTCTCTATTTCCACTGTGCATCGATAGCGTAATGGAGCTAGACCATAGACTTGGGAAGATTAAAATCCAGACTGAGCTGAGCAAATGACTTAGAGTGGCATTCTGCATAAGTGGCAGATAATGGCAACCTCATTAGCTAGCCAGAGGCCCACCTCCTCCAGAGAATTTAGCTCTGGAAAACTGCCGATACCCCACTAAGGAGAGCAGGGCTCAATCCCAGAGCTACCCAGAATTTTTGCAGCTGGCCACCAAACCCGGTGAGCCTGCACCAGAAGAGGGAGACAACACCTAACTGGTATCCTGGCTAGCAGGAATTGGAGTGGGGTAAAACGCAGAGAAGCCTGCTCAAGTAGAACCCCTGGGTACATCCCCATGCTCTGGTTGAATAACGCACTCCCAAAGGTGAGCAAATTGGGCTGCTAAATAGTATAACCACATATCTGGGAGCGCCAAGCCTATGTCACTCCCGGGCATGCACCTAGGTCTTCCAACCCAGTTTGTGACACCGGCACGCCCCCCAACATGTCAGCTATGAAAGCTTCCTCACAGACATGCCTATGGGAACTGGTAATCATCAGGACAAACATAAGGTGCATGCTCCCAATGTTTTAAATGTCTCCACCGCTGAATCCAGCCCTATGTCCTTTCCTCATATCTCTTAATGATACTCCTGTTCCTATCACTAGTGGTTAGCACGACTGTCTGCTCTGCTGTGATGAAATTGCGGAGACCCGGGAGGGTGTATAATAGACTTTACTGAAGCCTGATCTCATCCTAGCTATAGCCTCGGTCTATAGAAACAGATGAAGGAGAATCTGCACATACCATACTTCTATTTTGTAATAACACAATAAACTAGCCACAACTGTTAGAGGCAAAGGTATGATTTCCAATTAAATATCACAAAAGATTATTTATCAAGCTTTTTTTTATTTTTCATACAATTAAGTAGAAACTGTGGTTTCTACATAATTGTCTGTATCCCCACTATGTACAGATGTGTCCTCATACATCTAGCCTCCTTGCGCGTTAAGCAGCCCTTCTTCTCGCACCGTGCCGTGGAGTGACTCTGTAGCACCAAGCGTCTTTTCATGCAACTTTTCCCATTCGATGCGAATATGATGCACAAGCAGCTTCCGCTGATTAAAATGATATTGGGCATGCCTGTGTACTGTGTGCAACTGCGGCTGTATCTGCATACAAAATGCTACGTTACAGTGTCACAGCCGCTGATACTGTAATGTAGCATTACGCATACAGACAGAGGTTACCAAAATCAGGCCAAATAAGTGAATACAGCAAGGGATACAGTATTGCCCTGAGAATCTCCTGTACTTGACCCTCCTATAGATATAGGTTACCTACACACAGCACATTTCTAACAAAACACACAAACAAAACACTAATCATTTCATTGTTATATCACTGACATGTTTGCTCTCTATACTTAAAAGTACAAAACAATACACTAAATATCAATTGTATCCATTCAAGGTGTTTGTCTTTATTAGGCGTAGAACCTCGGCATAAGAACAAGTCCAGTTACATGAGGTATAGCTGTGAAAGCCGAATTCGCAGTTACATGAAAGAGGTAAGATATAAACATACTTAAAACCATACATTAAGACATGACTTTTTGTGCCACATGATAGACCAAGTAACACCTGCCAGCTGTGTTTTTATGGTGGTCAGACATGTTAGCATGTTAATGTTACAGCTGGGCTGCTAATAACAGGCTGGTACTCCTGAGGGATTGCTAGAAACGGTGATGAATAGATCCTGTCCGCACAGAAGATACTGTGTGCATGCTCATATCTATTTGGCCTTATAGGGTGGAGAAACGCGTCAGGGCGCTGACGATCTGACACACAGACGGAATGCTCATCTGACTATATTTAACTTCCTGGAAGTTTATGAAAACATTGGTACATCGACCACTATCGGATGGGAACGCATCGCTTGTGGTAGCTCTTTTTTTACCGCAAGCATTGCGAGGAAAACAGAGGAAAAAAATGGCTGGTGACGTGTACTATGACGCTGTCTGTTAATTATGCACGCCTCTAAAACGGCGTTGAAACACTCAGGCACGCCTGCGTTCGCAACTCCAACCCCTCGTTTTTACTGGACTGACCCTGTCACCACCCACAGACGGGCCTCTCCTGTCACTCACTCTGCTGGGCTGGTTTTGATGGGCGAGCGAGGGATCTGTGATCGCACAGTGTAGTTCACGCATGCGCACTGCGATGCATACGCATGCACAGATTAGCAACCATCTGCAATTGCGAACGGACTGCAGATACCGTCCGGGTCTGAATCAGGCCCTAGGTCTGGACTATATGACAGATGACCAAGCTCCCAGATGAATTTACCGGCCAGAAAATTCACTACTGTTCTTAACTTGTGGGTAGGTGCATAACATGATGGAAAAGAGCACTACAAGCGCAAGTTCTTGGACAGCGCCGGGAAATGGCTTCCAGCACTTGCAGCAGACATTGGTTGGTGTACCAGTCCCCAGCGATGGTGCGCTTCTGCACAAGTGGTACGGTAACTACATGACCAGTCTTGGCCACAGAAACAGCCACCTTATGCTTGGGCACGCTGTGCTCACTTCGGAGCTTCTGTGGTGGCGCACCTCCAAGTGGGGTCCACTGGGCCGACTGTTGTTTGGTCTCAGGGTCACTGCAGATCCAGGATTCATCACCACTGATGATCTCCCAGACAGAGTTTGAGCGACGGCCATAAAACCTGGCCAACATGTTACGGCACCAAGTCATTCTAGCCTCCTTCTGCTCATGAGTCAGCTGATGGGGCACCCAGCATGCAGAAACCTTGCTCAGGCCAAGCTTTTCGTGGAGTATTGAGCGGATGAATCCTGATGAGATGCCTACCTCCTTCTCTAACTGGGCCACAGTCACCCTGGCGTCCACTCAGAGTCGGCCCTAGGCATAGGCAAACTAAGCATATGCCTAGGGCATTTGGAATGTCTAGGGGCATCTAAGCCCACCTAGGGCCAGCGGTCGGCAGAGGTTTGGGTAGACACTGGGGCACAGGGCACCTGCTGCCAGCCGGGGCAGCTGCTACTGCCGCTGTGCAGTGTCCACTGGTAGCTGCTACCGGGCCTGATCGAAGCTGTCAGCTGAGCTCCAATTGGGCCCAACAGCAGCAAACAGTGAGTGAGCAGGCAGCGGTGGAATAGCCGGCGACAGTTACTAGTGGTTGGGTGGCTGCGTTTGAAGCTCTCAGTTCTGATCGGGTAGCAGCTGCAGCAGGCAGCTCACAGCCATCAACAGCGGGCTGCCGCTGCAGGAGCAAGTAGGTCCAGGAAGGCTAGAGCAGAGTAGCAGACTCTGCACAGTGGGGGAAGTGGGCATTGGGCATGAACGAAAATGGCCACTGGTCTCGGGAGGAGGACTGCTGCGTAAGCCTAGCCACCGCAGCTTTTCCTCCCATGGGCCTTTACGAAGTCCAGCAGGCTGGGCCTGCACTGCCTCCCTGCAACCTGCCAGAGTCTCCACCACAAAGCCACCTCCACAAAGCACAGTGACAAGGGCGTTTCTAGAGAGGAGGGGGCCCGTGTGCAGTCTCCGACACGCCCCCCCCCCCTCTCCGGCCGGCAGTGCACTGAGCTGTGCACGGCCAGCACCGGAGTTATAGACTCTGGGCACTAGAGTGTGCCCAGAGCCTATAATGTATGCACAGGTCGCCGGTAAAATGGCCGCGGCGGCCATTTTCCAAGTACTGCGCATGTGCAAATGACTGGAAAGTGGCCGCCGCGGCCATTTTCCAGTCGTTTTACAGCGCCGGACCCCAACGTGGGACTCCGGAGACGTAAGTAATATTATGGGTGCAGGGTGTGCGGTGCGGGGCCCCCCTGGACCCAGGGACCCGTGTTCCCCGCACACCCTGGACCCATTATGTGAGGGGTGCTGGTGCTGTGCGTTGGCCGAGTAAGGGATGATTGGTGATATGTGTTGGGTGTGGCTGTGATCTGTGCTGCTGGGTGATTGGTGCTGTGCTGGGAGAGGGCATAGGGGTTCTGTATGAGGGGTGCTGTAATGGGAGAGGGGTGCTGGATGAGGATTGCTGTTGGCTGCCTCTGTGCTGGTGAGGTGGAACTATAGGCGGTGCAGCCGGTACATTGCACTAACTTGAGCCAGCAGTATAATGAGTAATTCACCTCTGTGACGCGGGCTGTAACAAAGGAGGATGCTTGGATAGTTGTATATTGTGTGCGTTTAGCACGTGTTTCTATAACAATGAAAAAAAAAGCCTTAAACCAATGTGTTATATTTGGTGTCCGTGTATAAACCTTAAGCTTCGTAGTGGGATTATCTGCTAGGGGGCACCAACAAAAACATTGCCATGGTCATCAAATTGCTTAGGACCGGCTCTGCGTCCACTTAAACTGTGGCCCGTAAGGCAGTAATGTTATCCTCGGTGATGGCGGACACAGATCGGCCGCAGCGCTCCTCGTCTTCCAGGGTGGCTATCTCAAGCATCAAAATTCCGCAAACCACTCAGACACAGTAGTTCAGGACGGTGCTTCCTCCCCAAAAGCAGCTCACAGTCGCTCAAAACCCTCCGGCTGTCGCAGACTTCTCTTGTAGATGTAGAAGATCATGTCTCTCTTGAGCTCCATAACAAATTAATGAAGGAAGTGAACAAGCTGACATCTTCGATGTGCAGTGCTACTTATATACAGCTCTGTGCCCTGAATTGTCACAGCACACGCCCAGACAGATTGTGTCTACTCTACCTATGCCCTGCACACCCGGTAACTTATTACACAGTATTTGTAGATGATAAAGAGTCACCTTGACAACACAATTATGAGGCGAAAGCAATGTTCCAATTGAGAGAGATGTACCTCTGTTCACTATGACTGGAACAAAAGGATGACGTCAGCATGAAACTGTTTTCAGATGTATATCACAGTTCTTTTCTTTGCATGTCAAAAGCTCCAGCATGGACGTTTTTTTTTTTTTTTTTTTAAATAAGTTAACATCAGATGATTTTAAACAATTAAGCCTGAAACCGACAATGAATTACAATATTCTATGCAAAGCAGAAAAAAAAGCCTCTAAGGTAACTTTGGTCTGATAGACAATCAGAACCCCCCTTTATCAGTTGGTATGGTGATAATAGTTCTAAGGTTTTGATTGATAATAAAAATGTAATGTTCTCTAAAGCATGAATTACTAATCCCAGATGGTGTTCTGTCTGAGGGCTGATTGAAGGTTTTTGTTTCTTCATTTATCTGCTCCTTCTAAATGTGCTACAAGTTCTGGTTTGGGTCACTCGCGTTGAATTTTTGTGTTTGTCTTATCTCGTGAATCTGCTCGCCTCTTTAATTTGTTGAGCTTGTATGGCATGGGAGATATGGGTTTTAAGGGATGTGCAGGCTCGGTTCTACTCGGTTCCGTTCGGTTCTTTTTACCGAATCTTATTGGCTATCCAAAACTCGTGACAGCTGAAACCCAATAAGATCCGGTAAAAAGAACCGAACGGAACCGAGTAGAACCGAGCCTGCACATCACTTTTTGTGCTCTCGATAAAGCCCATTTATACCTGTATTTTTCCACTTTTGAGGTAATAGAGCTATTAATAATTTTGTATGTAACAATGGAGACATCACAGGAAGATAATGAATTTTTGGGATTTTAATCTTAAATCAAGACTCATTTCTTTTTGTCCTTTTTTTCTGGGGGGGGGGGAGGGAGGGTTGTATGTTATCTATTATTTTTATGTTCTAGATGAAGTTCTTCATCAATCCTGTGCTTAGGGCCTGATTGAGAGCCGGACGCTCTGAACGAGCGCCCGCTCTGAATCTGGGCGTTTTTTGGGTTTTTTTGGTAGCGGCCTCTTGGACGCTCACATAGCTGTGGGTTACCACCCACAGCTTATGCGAGCGTCCATGATGATGGTCGCGATGGTCAAGACCATCGCGGCCATCGGGCTTGCGACGAGACCCTTGCGGTAGGGTCTCGTCTGCCGCAAGCCCTGGAGTGCTTTTGGCTCTATCAGTGCCAAAAGCACTCCCACTGACATCACTAGTGATGTCAGTGGGGCCGGCCCCAGACGGTAGGCGCTCCCATGGGAACGCCTCCGTCTGGGCAGCAATGCCCCCGGCACACCCACCAAAGGGGGCGTGCTGTCACTCACCATCGACAGCACGCCCCCTTTGGTGCGAGACCCATAATGACGGCTTGGCTGTCGTTATTCAGGTCTCGCGTATGCGCACGACGGAGCAGCCGCCGTCAAGCGCATGCGCACTTGCCCAACATCGACCCGCTTGCGAGCGCTCAGCACTCGCGAGTGGGTCTGAATCAGGCCCTTAGTGCACATTTCTTAGGGGCAGATTTTCAGTTTGATTTTCGCCCCCCGGTCCTTTGGATAACCAATTGTACAACAGTGTAAAGTGGTAATTTATGAAGCGATTTCATATCTTTAGGTGCAGGACTCGTGTGCAACAGTAGATCCAACCGTGAGAGATGAATACAAGAAATTAGCAGATAATCTGTGTAATGCACTGAAAGCTGTGAAATACAACGGATGCTACTTTGACAGAACAGAAGTGAAGGCCAATCGTCTTTGCACTGCGGAAGGATGGTTCTCTTGCCAAGTAAGGAACACTGGCTATTTATATGACAACAAATTAAATATTATACACCTGGATTTTTCACCAAAATGATAGGGATTAGATGCTAAAAAGGAATCCTATAGATTTTCAAACCGTTAACTGTTTGTGCACTGTTTTAAAATGGTGGAATGGTGGCCTCCATCTTATTCTGCCACTGGAATTCTAAAGCAGCAAGCATTAAATATTGTTAGATATAGCCTATATTCAATTACATATAGGGCTACCCCAGTCGCAGCACATAGCTATTAAGGTAAACATGCCATTCCTCATTTGAAGAAATCCTGTGATGTCACAAGGACTTTCCCCAGCAGAGGGCAGTCCTGAGACAGTACAGGGGATACATGTGTTTGGTTTTATTCTGCCAGCTAGTTCTTTTAGATCAATAGTAGCAGCTCTAATAGTGCCTGGATTCAATGGATTCTTGATGTTGTTAAAAAGGTAGAACCATCAAAGAAACTTGGGCTCCCCAAGTTAAAGATGAAAAAACAAAGATGACATGTTGCATTTACTGTCCAATGCTTCAAACTTAAAATAGACGACCCACTTTGAGGTCTATGTACTAAGCCTTGGAGAGAGATAAAGTACATAGAGATAATGTACCAACCAATCAGCTCCTATCACTATACAGTTTGTGTTTGACACATGACAGGAGCTGATTGGATGGAAATAACCTACCAACCACTTTATCCCTCTCCAAAGCTTAGTACATAGACCCCTATATCCCTATTCTCAGGAGACCTTGCTGGCTACAATTTTCATAAAATTATAACTGTGCAAAAGCTTTATAAAGAGCATAATCTTCAAAAATAAAAAAAAAAGTATTTTTGCTTAATTTTGCTTATTTTCACCTTTATTTAATGACTTAAAAGAATATATTTATCCTGAAATGCTCCCAGAGAGAAGTCCGCACTCTCCCATTAAAAATGTGAAGTCTACTTTGACAAAAAATAAAATAGTAATTCCCCGTGAAACAGGTGGAACCAGGACACCCAGATCAAACCATGAAAAACACCCCAGACCCTTAGTCCCCCAAACGTTACAGTAGGCAGTACGCATTGGTGCAAGAAGCATTCTACTGGCAGATTCGTCTGTCGGACAGCCAGATGGTAAAGTGTGATTTGTCTGTTCAGAGAACACTATTACCCTGCTTTATTTATTTATTACCAGTTATTTATATAGCGCACACATATTCTGCAGCGCTTTACAGAGAATATTTGGCCATTCACATCAGTCCCTGCCCCAGTGGAGCTTACAATCTATATTCCCTAACAGACGCTCACACACATACGCACTAGGGTTAATTTTTGCTGGGAGCCAATTAACCTACCAGTATATTTTTGGATTGTGGGAGGAAACCGGAGTACCCGGAGGAAACCCACGCAAGCACAGGGAGAATATACAAACTCCACACAGTTAGGGCCGTTGTGGGAATTGAACCCACAACCTCAGTGCTGTGAGGCAGTAACGCTAACCATTACACCGTCTGTGCTGCCCACAGTCCAATGACTGTGTTTTACACCATTCCAGCCAATGTTTGGCATTGTGCATGGCTGTTCAGCCATGGAAATACATCTGTATGGCCATACATCTGTGAGAATTGGGCCATCAAGGTTATAGGACACATAAAGAATCTTCGCAAAGAGGAACTGCGCCTTTAAATCATGTCCACCAACATGCATTTAATTAGTAACATGGATTTCCAGATCAAATACATAATAAACCACCGGGACTGTAAGATTGACAGCAATTACAGAGTCAACACTTTCTCCCAGATTTAGTGACATAAGCATAGTGACATGGGAGTCTCCACTGAGAAAATGTCTTAAACGTCAATAATAAGTATAACTGGAACTACAAAGGAGACTGTGCAAGGAGCAGAAATGTGAAGCCACTATATCATACCCATGCATGAAGTGTAACCTATGGTTCATCACATTATGGTCTAGATGTCAAACAGCATATCTCCCCCCTATGCGTTTCTTCCATTTAATCCATTGTGACCATTCGTCACGACCTAAATATTTCTATTGACCAATCAAATTAGCCAGCTAAATAAAACATAATTTAAAGATCAGAAATCAAACAAGTTTGATAAAGCTATTTCAAAACAATGGCTGTTAAAATCAAATCTCTAAACACATTTTACTTTATATTTTCTATGTAAAACAAATTCAATATAAACAAACACAAGAACATTTAGCGTAAATACTTTTAAGTGGTTGGCCAGTATCTATATTCATTTAATTGTTATAGCAAGAAATGTTAGGTTTATAATATATGTACAAATATAGAATACACAAATAAAACGGCTAAATAAACAATAATAACAAAATATAAACAAAGCGTTTCAAGAAAAAACGCATGGATCGGCAACGACCCTGAGTCTACCGCTGAGCCATGACAGATGATCATCGTAATCTGTTCTCCAAAATAATTCACATTCCTCTGCGACAGTGAGTAGGAACCGTTAAATGTCAATATAAAACAAATATATGGGCTACGACGGTGATAAAGAGCTCTGATGATATAAATACATGGCTGTAAATCACATAATGAAGGCAGATGGGCAAAGTACTGAGCAAAAGTGGAAGGAGGGCAAGCACCAAACATCTGAAGGTTAAAGAACTTTTTAAAACAAACTGTTATTGTAACTGAGAGATGCTGACAGATTACGCACTGCGGCTCTCTCAGCATTGTTCAAGCTCCGTTAATTTGCTTTGCCCCAAGGAAGTTCTATTGTAGCATGCTGCGTAATCTAAACCAAGGTCGTACAAGGCCACAGCGGATCTCCTCTGACGAGGTGCAGGGGTTGGTGCAGCCTGCTGCTGAAAAGGTATCTTATTTCTACTTAATATAAAATGTTTTTCAAAATAAGAATAAAGGCGGGTACACATTAGACGATATGTCGCCTGATCCGGCAGATCGGGCCGACATGTCGCGCACATCGGCAAATGTATACCCATTATGGATGACCATGCGCCCTCCTGTGGGTCGTGCATCGGGGTGGTTCTGTCGTCCTGCATGTAGGGCCGAGGGAATGACCCAGCTGCCGACGACAGGCAGGTGAATGGAGGCGGTGTCCAACATATCGGGTGGCCGGGCACCGGATCGTGTAATGTGTACCGGCTGCCCGGTTTGTTGGGCGTCGCATCGCTGGGTACACACAGCGGTAAGTGTAGAGTACAGTCATGTGTGAAAAGTGCTCTAGTCAGACCATGAACTTTACACAAAGAGGTATAATAAATGATTCTTGTGGCGCCTTGCATTGTCAGTTCCGCTCACATGCAGGTAAATGTACGGCTATAAGCTAGTGCTCGCAGCTCAATCTGTGAGTCAAACGTCAATCTGCATGGAGAGCTCAAGTCAATGAGACAAACTTAATTTACATTATAATATAGCAGAGCACCCTGGCTACAGTTGCGGGATCAACAGACGAAATCCATGAAAGCGTAAAGATGCACAGAGAAATAGGTTCAACGCTAAAAACACAATCCATGTATTATCCTATTATAGCCACTGAAAAAGACAAGGGTGTCCTACAAAGAAGTTATTTAACAGACAAAGCAGCTGTCCCTTCCTTTCCTCTCATACAAATTATGCCATGTAATGGTGCGTATCCACTTAGTGATTAAAAAGGCCGATTGAACAATAACAACATCGTTATCGCTCAATCGCTTGTTAATCATTCGCAAATCGGCCATGTAAATGTCAAAAACGACCATCGATGCGTGCGCCCTCTGGCCGTTTTTGACATCTATCATCGCCCGAACAAGCTGGTCAACCTGACGACGACGTCAGGTTGCCCATGTTCGGGGATGATTGAGGAGCCTACACTGAACGACTGAACGTTTAGTGTAGGCACATCACAGACTGTGAAACGACTGCACGATTACAATGTCATAATCGTGTACTCATTTCTATGTCTGTAAGTGGATACGCAACTGTTAGAACTCAAAGTTCTAGAGCTCCATCTAGATATCCCTTTGGGATCTAAGGTCCAGATTTATCAACGAGTGATATTCTTGTTATCACTGGCTACTAATCTTAAATGGTGCTCTAACCAATCAGCTGCTAGCTGTCATTTTTCAAACACATGACAGGATCTGATTGGTTGGAGCACCATTTAAGATTAGCAACGACTAATACGAATATCACTAGTTGATAAACCTGGGCCTATTTGTGGAGTTGGTTTGAAATGTTACAATTACAGATGAGCGGTTCTTTTTGCTAAATTAGCGCAAGTTCGGATTTATCATATTGGCTATCCAAAACACGAGAGCCTGATAGCTTCATATGATGCCGTTTTTTTTAGATCCGAACATAACCTAGTAAAACTGAACCGCTCATCTCTAGTTACAATACATGTTCTTTTCTTTGATCAAGAATACCTTAGGATTGTCTTGATTTAGTAACTTGAAAAAGGGAATTCCCTTTATGAAACTAGGCTACTAAGGGGATATTTACTAAAGTGCAGATTTTTAGAAGTAGGGTTGTTCCCATAGCAACCAATCAGATTCTACTTTTCATTTATCTAGCACATTTTAGAACATAATAGCTAGAATCTGATTGGTTGCTATGGGCAATAACGCCACTTCTAAAAACCTACATTTTAGTAAATACACCCCTAATAATCCATAAAAAAAAAATGTAAAGCTATGCTGGACATTTATGGAAACTGGTGTATAGCAAAAAGGGATTATTGTTTTCCTCCTTCTTAGCAACTAATCTGCTTAATGTCACTTTTTAAGTAGATCTAAGCCAATTGCCATCTCATTATTGGCATCACAACCTCCTTCCTTTGGGGTTCCGGATGAAAGGTTGACAGTGAAAATGTTGACAAGCAATAGGTCGACACTAGATGGTCGTCAGTCAATAGGTACAAAAGGTTGACAGGTACAAAAGGTCGACACCTAAAAGGACATGGGCTTAGGTCAACAGGTACAGGTTGACACGGGAATGGTAGACACCAAAATTATCAACACTTTTTTTTTTTTGTAGGGTTAGGCACTTACCAGAGGGTTTGGGTTAGGCACTAGGAGGGGTGGTTAGGATTAGGCACTAAAAGGGATGGGTCGGCACCAAGGGGAGGATTAGGGTTAAAAAAAAAAACATTCAACCTACATCAATGTCAACCTTTTGTCCCTCTTGACCTATTGACTGTCGACCCTTTGGTGTCAATACACTGTTTACCTTTTTTATTGTCAATCACTAGACCCCTTCCTTTATGCATGATAAATGTTTAGCAGTGTGAGGTCACAGTGGCAGAGCTACTATTGTGTGATTCTCCATATCTCTGTCCCGTAGGGTCCTTTTGATGTGAGTGACTGCATTTCCAAGCACTCCATTAATCCATACAGCAACAGAGAGAGCAGAATTGTGTTCAGTACATGGAATCTGGACCACAGGTAACAGCATGACGTGTCCAAAATAAACTAATATTTAATAACATGATGCACAGAGCAGGGGTGTGGTACGAAAAGTCGACATTCAAAAATATTGACATTGTTAAAATGTTGACATTTTCATAGTGTCGACATTTAACATGTTGACACCAGAATTTCAACAGGTTTTTTTTTTAGTCTAAACCTAACCATAAGCAAAAAAAAAACTGCCGACATGTTAACTTACATTTTACATGTTGACATAAAGTCCATATTGACATTCAGAAAACATTCCAACATCAATATCAATGATTATTTTTTTAAGGCGGTACCCACACAAATTATACCTTGTTTTTTTTCAGTAGATTTTGTATTTTCAGAAAATGTCATTATTATTTTTTTACTCATTCTAACACTTAAAAAAAATATATAAAGCCCAAATGGCCAAAAAAGTGTTTTTTTAATTGAAATTCAAGAAAAGGAAACCAAAAGCAAATGTGATTTATTTTTTCCATCTTATAAATACCACAAAGTTTGAAAGAGGAGACCCCTCCCTTCTTATTTAAGATAGGGTGCTCCCATGTGTGTACCGGCAATAGGACCGGTGGGGCACGGGTTAGTTCTTATTTTTGTTTTGAACTTCGCTGTGGAGGACGAGTGGGGGTTTGTCCTCCAGTCTTGCTGTATCTTCGTAAACTGAGCCCCACTCGTCCTCCACAGCGAAAGGTTTAAAGGATGAGTGCAAATATAAGCAAGTTCTTGTAAGTCTCTTAAAAGGTAAAATATATTGTGCTTTAAACACTGCTTCAAAACTGCCAAAAATTGACACTCTATAAAACCCCGTTTATTAAGTATATCCTTTGGTCCACCAAGTTCCCCACTGCCCAGAAGCGATCATGAAATTAAATTTATGCAAATAGCAAATGTCTACTGTGGAGACGGATTCATTTTTTAGGTTATATGCTGTGCGTAAAAGCTACTTATGAGAAATCACAGCGAGAGATCGTATTGTTGGGAAAGATGCTGCTGTACGGCCCTAGAACACTCCCTGCATGACTGGGACTGTTTAGCGTGGTTGAAATATCACCACAACCAAGGGCTATCTGCAGTCATCTTTCCCTGGAATTTACCAACATCCCTGACAATGAGACCATTGAATTCACTGGGCATGTCATTAGGGGAGTATTAAGAGAGGAGGGGGCCCGTGTTCAGACCCTGTCAGGGGCCACCTCCTCTCTCCCCGGTGGCCGGCAGTGCACTGAGGAAGCCGTAGACTCTGGGCACTAGTCTGTGCCCAAAGTCTACTGCACATGTGCAGGTCACCAGGAAAATGGCCACCGCAGCCATTTTACAGGAGCTTTGTGTAGTGCTGTTACAGGCGACGTGAGACTTCGGAGAGGTCAGTATAAAAAAAAGATATGGGTGTGGTGTGCACCATACACCCTGCACCTATTATAGATACGCCCCTGTATGTCATTTTAGTACCACACATGCTTTAATATACCTGATATTGGCTGCAATAGCACAGTGTGGGGCCAGGGTCGCCATTACCACAAATGATGACTTTTAAAATATCGGGCACATATGCTGCGAGGAGAGTCCTGAGTAGTTCTGCTGCATCTCTAGACACTGGGCCTGATTCAGAGATGGACTCTGGCCCTGATTCAGAGCTGGACGTTCTGACAGAGCGCTCGCTCTGAATCAGGGCCATCCCTGCTCCTTTTTGGAGCAGCCTCCTGCCCGCTCGCATAGCTGTGGGTGACCACCCACAGCTATAGCGAACGGCCAAAATGATGGTCGCGATGGTCAAGACCATCGCGACCATCGGGCTTGCGACGAGACCCTGTGGTAGGGTCTCGCTGCCGCAAGCCCTAGAGTGCTTTTGGCTCTATCAGAGCCAAAAGCACTCCCACTGACATCACTAGTGATGTCAGTGGGGCCGGCCCCAGACGGTAGGCGTTCCCATGGGAACGCTTCCGTCTGGGCAGCCACGCCCCCAGCACGCCCACTAAAGGGGGCGTGCTGTCAATCACCATCGACAGCACGCCCCCTTTGGTGCGAGACCCATAACGACAGCTTGGCCGTCGTTATTCAGGTCTCCCGCATGCGCACGACGGAGCCGGCTCCCTCGTGCACATGCGCACTTGGGCAACATCGACCCACTTGCGAGCGGGTCTGAATCAGGCCCTCTGTTCAAACCCCTGCTGCATTTGTGGAAGCCATCCTAAGTTGCAGCATCAGATCTTCTGCAAGACCCGTTGGTAACTGGGTTGGTGCACATATATGTATTATGATATATTATGTAGGGAACAAGTTAAAAAAATTCACCTTATTTTGATAGTATATGTGGTTATATCTGTTTCGAAAGTATTCATATTTATGTTGTCACTAATAACCTTGTGAATTCTTCAGATGTTTAAATAAAAAGTTTACATTGTCATTTTCTGTTCTTGGATTTGTCAATTTATTTTCCTTCTTATTTAGAATTGAAAAGAAACGCACCGTGCTGCCGTGTCTGGCCCACGCTGTGAAGGGGAGCAATGGCAGACAAGTCAACTGGCAGTATTTTTTTAACTTGATGTTTACCATGGAAAACTTGAAGCTGGTTCACATTGCCTGTCATAAAAAAACCTTCCACCACCTGACGTGTGATGACTCCATGATCTATGTTAAAAGAAAATCTCCCAAAAAGATCAAGAAATGACACGGACGTATACATATATATTTTATTTTTTTAAATGGATCATGGATTTTTTTTTTTTAATATATATTGTATTAATGTATTATTCTATATGAATATTCTAACTTTTTTTTTTTTTTTAAACATATTTGCCAATTTACCATGTCAAACTTGAAATTGGTCACATTATCTACTATAAGAAAAAGTCTCAATGACATACACTCAATGGCCACTTTATTAGGTACATAGGGTAGGGGCCCCAGAACAGCCGGAATTGTTTGTGGCATGGATTATGCTCCGTGGTGACACTATAGCATCACCCAGGTGCTGCAGATCTCTTGGCTGCAAATCCATGCTGAGAACCCGTCACTCTGCTTCATCTCAAAGATGCTCTATTGGAGTGAGACCTGGAGACTGGGTAGGCCTTTAAAACAAAGTGATCTCAGGGGCTAATTCGATGTGCACTGCTGATCTCAGGGACTAATTCAATGTGCACTGCTGATCTCAGAGGCTAATTCAATGTGCACTGCTGATCTCGGGCTAATTCAGTGTGCACTGCTGATCTCAGGGGCTAATTCAGTGTGCACTGCTGATCTCAGGGACTAATTCAATGTGCACTGCTGATCTCAGAGGCTAATTCAATGTGCACTGCTGATCTCGGGCTAATTCAGTGTGCACTGCTGATCTCAGGGGCTAATTCAGTGTGCACTGCTGATCTCAGGGGCTAATTCAATGTGCACTGCTGATCTCAGGGGCTAATTCAATGTGCACTGCTGATCTCGGGCTAATTCGATGTGCACTGCTGATCTTAGGGGCTAATTCAATGTGCACTGCTGATGGCAAGTATGCAGAATGGGTCCTGCTAACACATTAGCCCTTGAATACCTCTGCCTGATTGACAGGCAGAGGCATTTATGGGGCAGGGACGGCTGTCGTTCCTGGAAACGGGGAGAGGACGTGCGCAATGTTCTGGGCTCGCAAGCCGGTCAGCCTGAGTAAGCTGAGGCTTACTCAGCTGCCCGGTTCCGACCACCGATGGTTGTGATGGTGATCCCAGCACTGCGACCTCTGTGCAGTGCTGGGGTCGCAAATGCAGTAGGGGGTGTCATACACCTGCTGCTGCATTTGCATGATTGCAAGGATCGCATTGCAAAGCTGCCTGCATGCATATATCATATCTATAGCCTGCCTGCAGCTTTGCAATTGCGATCCTTGCTGAATCAGGCCCTCAGTTTGAGGTGACCTGTTATTTGCCTTCTATGACAAACCCAGGAAATCATCAGTTTTTGAGACACTCAAACCACTCCCTATCTGGCAACAACATTCATTCCACTGTCTTCTTACCCATCCTGGTGTTTATTCTGAATAGCAACTGATCTTCTCGACCATGTCTGCATACTTCCATGCAGCAACTTGCTGCCATATGATTAGATATTTGCAATAATGATCAGGTCTAATAAAGTGGCCATTGAGTGGACAGCGATACATACGTTATGGCAGCATTTAGAATGTCTACAGACAGCATGTTGATAACATAACGTTAACATGTACTGTATGCAAGCATATTATATGTCGACTTGTAAATGCCATAATGTCGACATCTAATCCCAAACTAGGGATGGCCATCGACGATTAACAAACATCAGTGCTTAACCACCGATGGCTGATGATTTTGCCATAGATCAGTGATTCCCAACCTCAGCCCTCAAGGCACACTAACAGTCCTGGTTTTAGTGATATCCATGCTTGAGCAAAGATGGTTAAATAAAAATAACAGGTACTAATTAAGTCACCTGTGCTTAAGTATGGTTATCCTTAAAACCTGGACTGTTGGTGTGCTTTGAGGACCGTGGTTGGGAACCCCTGCCATAGATAGTGATCTAATGGCTCACCGCCATTGAGGGCACAGAGCCAAGCAATGTGCTTTTTTTTCCCCTTCCATGTGCCGAGACAGAGAGCTTAGCCCTCCCCCCTACAACCTGCAAAGCCCCGTCCCCACTCCCTGATTGGCCCCCGCGGGCCAGTATTAACCTGGATCACCATCGGTAGATTAAACCATCAATGGTTCACAGCTAGTGGTTTCATGCCATCGATGGCAACCAACAATGGTTAACCAACCGATGGCCATCCCTATCCCAAACCCCTATTATTGACATCATAACACAAAATATTCTGGTGCTGACATAATTATTGCATACCAGTGTATATTCAAAGAAAATTCCCCAGAATATGAAGATATGAAATGTCATTGCGCAGTATGTTATCTTTTTAAAGTGGATTATGGATTTGTAGCGAATATTTATTTGTGGTGTCAATGTATTCTATGACAATTTTCTCATTTTATGGCTACATTTATACATTGATTTGCCAACGTTAGATTTGTGCATGCATAACAGCTTCAAAAACAGTATTTGTTAGAAGATAAGCGCAGAATATTGTGCTTACTATGTGGGAAACACAACATGCTTGTATAAGTAATAACTGTGGCAGCCCCTGTGCACACAAAGAGTTAGGGGCCGATTCAATTCCCCACGGTATTTACGGTGCAGGTAAAACTCTGGGTTTAACACCCAGAGCTATTCAATTATTAGTCAATTTCCCCGCACGGTAAACCTACAGGTAACATGCGTTAAGTGCCCAGAATCTATGGGTTACCCCACATGTTAAGCCCTAAAAGGTGCAGTTAATGCAGATTTTTTTTCTTTGCAGCTCCTGGGGCTGTGAGGAAAAAAAAAAATAAAAAAAAAAATCAGTGTTGAGTGCACCACCTGGGGATTAACACGCCGGGTAGCGAGCCTTAGTTGAATAGCTCAGGGCTGACCAATGGCCACGTTGTAAACCTCACAGCTAATTGAATCTGCCCCTAAAAGTTAGAAAATAAAATCAGCCATTACTACATTATGCAACTTTTATGATAGATTCTGCAAATCAGTGTTACATCACTATTTGTGCTTATGTTGGAATATTATCTGACATTTGCATTTTGTTACATATCAGAAATATTTTCAGCAGGCAGCTGAATATATATATTTAAAAAAAAAAAGGCCATTTATTTTTTAAGATTTAAATTTTTTTTTTTTTTTTACAGCTCTCGTCTCAACCTACCGGTATTAAATTACCAATGCACTGATTAATTACATACATTTAATAAAAAATAAAAAAATGCTAATCCAGCTGGATGTTGTTTTTGTAATTACTCAGGACAAGGCAATATCTTACGCTGACCAAACACCATGAGCTAAAACTCACCATAAGACAGACCGATTATCTAATATTACCATAAACGGTCAGATAATTGGTCGGTCTGTCTGTCTGGGACTGTGGGCCTGATTCATTACGGATCGTTATTGCGATTGCAGCTGCGATTACGCACGCAGGTCTGTTGCAAAAATATGCTAATGACTGCAATCACAAAACTATTATAGAGACGCCCACTACCGCTTTCGCACACATCCGTAATACCTTGCAGTCCTGCATATACATCGGGAACATCGACCCTTCGCACAGTTACAACTCTGACCTTACTCAGGAATTGCTATCCTCGTCGCACGCAGTGAGTACACAAGCTGTGTATGCCGTCGCAGTGGCTTATTTATGCACGCCCATGCGATGGCGTTCAAAACGGACAGGCACGCTTGCGTTTCTCCGACCACTCCCGTCACCACTTCCAAATGCTGATGTCCTGTCCCTCCATCTGCGATGACTTTGTATCTGCTTGAGTGATTGCAGTACAATGCAATGCTAACTCGCACACTGCAGTACACTACAATCTCCTGTCTGTGTATGCTGTCGGGCCCTATATCCACTATCAGACCAATTATCGCATCTGTCAGAATCTAACCCGACAGAGGGATAACTGCTGCTCCGTCGCCGCCATTCACTGCAATTATCGGCCCGACTGGGCAGATAAACGTACAGGGTATTTTCATCTTTAGCAAGATAAGGAAACTTGATAAGACTAGTCAGCAAAGCCCCTCTCTCCTGCATGTTTCTGCTTCTGTAACTGAGGACTGAAGCCGTGCTGTGCTGAACAGCCCATGGAGGTGTGAGAAGCTGGCTCTACAGGAACTGGGAGTAATTACAAGCCCCGGTCAATCTGCTCAAAAGCAGTGTGCCGAGCCCAAGTGAGAGGGGGCATGGCCTAACTGTGGGAGACATGGCCACGCCCCATAGAGAAAAAAAATTACTGTGTGCCCCTCAGCCCGGCGCACAGCCAATGGGGGGCGCGATCAGCGTGATCGCTCCTCCCATAGGAGACTGCTCCAGGCTGCTGTGACTTGAGAGGGAAGGGGAGCAGTGCCGGACCCGAGTCCCCGCCGGGCCCCTGCAGCAAGCCTGGGTAATTTGTACCCCCCCCCCCCTCTCGCCGCCCCTGGCCGGGAAGCATTATGTTGGCAACAAGATTTTTATACTTTGTAATAAATTTTATATTTTTGCCTGTGGGCCCCTCAGATGTGTGTCTGGAATGGAGAGACATGGTAGTTTGGTGACTCTCTCAGGGGCCATCTTTAGAGTAGGATACAGGTTCACACAAACCTAATCTATATAACTCCCACTCTGTTGGTGCTTGTCGCCTGTCTCCAGGAATTAAGCACCCAATTCCAAAACATTAAAATAAAGAAATAGGTCCTGAGCTACGGTGGAAGGGGAGGGGTTATATAAAGGGTGGGAGACATTTTTCAATTAGCTAGTGTCCGACTCTACCCACCACTATACATAACCCAGATGCAAAGCATCCCCCCAGATGGATGATAAAGGAAACGCAAGTGATGCGATACCCAAACAATTGCATTAAGCCAGAGGTTCCCAAACTCAGTCCTCAAGGCACTAACAGTCCAGGTTTTAAGGATATCCCGGTTTGACCACAGGTGACTTAATTAGTACCTCTGTCAATTTGATTTAACCACTTCTAAACCAGGGATAGCTCAAAAACCTGAAGTGTTGGGGTACCTTGAGGACCACATTTGGGAACCTCTGCATTAAGCCATCTCTGCCGAAATGTTCATCAGTGCAATCCAAGGGCAAAAAAGAAGTGAAATCCTGTAGGATTTAGTTTATTTTCTTTTTGGGGAGACACAAATTTGTTATGTAAATGTTCTGTAGGTCTCAGATGCTTCCGGTACTGCCAAGAGGGGTGTGTGACCATCGCCATAGGTTACAGCGATTCCTCAAAGTCACAACATGTCATGTCTGTATGTATACTGTGTGCCTTGGCTGTGAGCATAAGGTGTATTATTATAGTTCCCCTAAAATGTATATATTTCAGGCATGTCTGTTTGATATGAATTGGTAGGTCAAAACTGTGTCTGCCTTGTATCAGCTACTCTATGGGCCTGATTCAGAGCCGGACGCTATTTGCGCTCGCTCGTTCAGGAAAAAGGGCTGGCTATTCAAATGAACCGTTCGCTCTTTGCGGACTGTTGCCGCCTCTAGGTCTGAACGAGCGAACAAAACATGCGGTCTTTTTTTGGAAAGCTACGCCCCCCTGGCCGCTCGCATCCTACGTCATGTCCGCTATTTATTAGATTAATCGAGTACATCGACCAGCGTATGAACTGCTCTATATTCTTGTGGTTGGTTTTTCCTACCGCAATCTTGCGAGCAGTTCTGACTATAAAATAACCCAGTGACGTGGTCAATGACGCTGCTGTATTAATTATGCACACCCATAAAACGCCCGCTTTGACCTTTAAGCACGCCTGCGTTCGGATCTCCACTCCCCGTTTTCAAGCACCTTCCCCTGTTACCACCCACATACGCCTCATTCTGTCACTCAAAATAGCAGGCATTCGCTATCTAGCGAACAAACGATTTTCGGCCGCACTGACTGGTTCGCGCATGCGTATTACGATCCGTATGCATGCGCAGTTGTGAATCAGGCCCCATGTTCACTCTACAAGGGAGTAGCTTCGTGCTAGGAGTGCTCCCTATCTCCTGTGATCTCCCTCCACACAGATCGCCTAAAGCTTCAGAGTAAGACTAGTGTTCTGACTTTTTATCCTTTTCTTTAAAATGAACCTGTGCATTTATATCAGTAGGTCTTGTTTATTTACCGGTTTCTACTTCAGGGTCCATAGGGTATCCACAGGATACCTTGGGGTATAGGTGTGACGTCAGTCGCAGGGCACCAAAGAGTTAAGCTTTCAGCCAACCAGGATGCACTAGGTCCCCCTCCTATACCCCGCCCCCGGGCCAAGGCACCTCAGTTTAGTTTGGTGCCCGGCCGGAGTCGGGTGCACCTGTTGGAGTAGGGGCTAGAAGAGCCCCTGAAGCTTATTCTTCATGCAGCTGTGGCTGCACATCTGGATGAACAGCATGGACAGTCAGTCCTGACGTCCATGCTGTCTTCCCTACACCCCGCCGGTACTGATCCGGGGATGCTGGTGGGCGTCTGGGGTCACAGCTAGCGGTGACCCCAGATGCTCCGGACCATGGCCGGATTCAAGGGGGACAGAGGTAAGCAGCGGGGTCCCGCGGTGGGTCCCCGCTGATCACATGGTCCTAAGTCCCCAGGCAGGGGGCTCCCTGGGGACTGGCTGCAGCGTGGAGCCAGGCGACCAACCTGCGCTTCCACTACCCCCTGGGACAGCGGACCGCAGCAGAGCGGTAGCGCTGCAGCGTCCCAGGGGTTAAATGCATGCCAGGGGAGCGCGCCTTCCCTGTCTCACAGCCGGCGCCTCCCCCGCTGCACACAGCCCTCTCTGCATGCTGCCGACTGGTCCTGTGGCAGCGCTCCTCCCCCAGGCCAGCCTCCTCTCTGCTCCTCGGCGGCCATCTTCTCCAGAACGCATGGTGAACGCTGCTGGAAGCGCTGGACGGAAGCATCGTGGTCTGGGTCCCCCCGCATACCTCTCCTCCGCTGTGGTCAGGTCTGTGTATGCAGCGCTGTGTCCTACCAGGCCCTGTGTCTGTGTAGTTGAGTGATCAGCGCTGTTAGTGCAGGAATTGTTATTTCTCTGCATTGTATGTGACTGTGCTAGCGCTGCTGCCTGTAACTTTTCTTCTCTAAACTGTCAGCTTTATTACTGTCCCTGTTCTTCTGCTAAAGCCCTTGCGGTGCGGTGCTGCAGGGTGGTCTCTCGCCTATTTAATACTTAATTGGTGAGAGAGGTCACATACGTGGTGCCATCATGTCTGAAAGTGATTTTCCCCTCCGGCTACAGTGTACCACGTGCAAAGTACCGTTAGCGGAGGGGGAGGGTAGCGCGGAGGGCCTTTGCCGGCAGTGTTTGTCCATGGCGCGGCCTATTACGGTTACAGCACCGGTACAGGAGCCGCCCTGGGCTTGTTTCGCTCAGGCGTTAACAGCTTTAGTGGGCCAGTTAGCTCCGCAGCCCGCGTTTACTCCGATGGGTTTGTCCCAGCAGTCTGTGGTGTCGTCACCCATGCAGGGGTTCCCACGACAATTGGTGGTACCCCACAGTCTCCCTATTTCCCCGCTCCCGGGTTCTCAGGAGCCAGCGTGGGTTAACTCCCTGACGAGTTCTGTACAGCACTTGTCGGATGTGTTGCAAGGGGAGTCTGTGATGCGGCCTCATAAAAGGCCGGTGGCGTCTCTGTCCGCTCCTTATGAGGATGACGAAGGGACGTCTGATGATGGGGAGATTCTTGATCCTTACGATCAGGAACCTCTCCATACTAAGGACGCTGATGCTAAGTCCAAAGTATATATTCCTGGACTTATTCGGGCGGTCCGCACAGCCTTGGTGATTGAGGACGAAGTTCCCCCAGCGGCTAAATCTAAGTATGCCTTTTTCAAAGATGTGAAGGGCGATGCCACAGTCTTTCCTCTTTCGGGTCAGTTGGTGGACCATTTAGAGGAGGCGTGGAAACAACCTGGCAAAAGATACCAGCCGCAGAGACGCCTGGCGGTGGCTTATCCGTTCGCGGATAATTATTTTGCTAAGTGGGAATCCCCTCCACAGGTGGATTCTCACGTGACCCGTCTTGTCCGTAGTGCCACATTGCCGATGCCATCCATGTCCTCCCTTAAGGATGCTACGGACCGCAAGGTAGAAATCTGCCTGAAGTCCGCTTATTCCCTTGCAGGGGGGGCAGCACGGCCGGCTATGGCCATTTGCTGGGTTGCCAGAGCGATGGAGCGCTGGGCGGATTCATTAGAGGCTTCTTTTGAATCCGACTGTCCGGCCGATCAGGCGGAGTTGATTGGCAATCTCCGTGATTCGGCCACCTACATCAGCGAGGCGGCTCTAGACATTAGTACTCTGGTGTCTAGAATTTCTTCAGCAGCGGTAGCTGCTCGTCGCACCTTGTGGCTGCGATCCTGGAAGGCGGACGCAGATTCCAAGAAAGGTCTGGAAGCGTTGCCGTTTACCGGAGAAGTTCTCTTCGGTCCGGATCTGGATAAGATTGTGGCCACGCTGGCGGCAGCCAAATCTGCTTGTCTCCCGTCGGCCGCTGCTCCTTCTGGTTCGGGACCATCGTCCTTTCGGTCATCTAGGGCCCAGGGCAGGCCCAAACCACAGTCGTTTCCTCGACAGGCTGGCCCTAAGAAATCGGTCAAGCCCCGGAAGCAGGCATGGAGTACCAGACGTCCGGCCCCCAAGCCAGATGACAAGCCTGCGGCCTGACGGTCCGGGCCTCCCTTTGGGGGATCCCAGGGTGGGAGGCCGCCTGCTACAGTTCGCCCAGTGTTGGTCGACCACTACGACAGACACTTGGGTTCTGGAGGTGGTTTCCCACGGATACGCCCTCTCCTTCCGGCACAGACCCCCGGCTCGCTTCTTCACCACGGGTCTACCATCAGACCGGAACAAGGCTACGGAGCTGCGGAAGGTATTGCACACTATGCTCCAGGCTGGAGTTATAGTGGTGGTTCCATTCTCCCAGAGGGGCCAGGGTTTCTATTCAAATCTATTTTTGGTACAGAAACCCAATGGGTCATATCGTCCGATTCTCAACCTCAAAGCACTCAACAAGTCTTTGCGGGTCCCGAAGTTTCGGATGGAGACCCTACGGTCCATCATTCTGGCGCTGGAACCTGGGGACTACTTGGTGTCATTGGACATACAGGACGCTTACCTGCATGTCCCTATTCTTTGGCGCCATCAACAGTTCCTCAGGTTTGCAATCCGCAGCGACCACTTCCAGTTTCGGGCGTTACCTTTTGGCCTGGCAACAGCACCACGTGTTTTCACCAAGGTGATGGCGGTCATGGCGGCTTCTCTGCGGCTGCAGGGAGTCCGCATGTTGCCGTATTTGGACGACCTGTTATTGGTGGCAGGATCTCCAGAGCTCCTGTTACGCCACTTGGACCTGACCATTGCACTGCTGCAACGGCACGGCTGGCTAATCAACTGGCAGAAGTCCACTCTAATCCCGTCTCGGAGGATTCTGCATCTTGGAGCCTTATTGGACTCGGGACAGCAAAGGATCTTCGTGACGGAGGACAAGATCTCTGCTTTACAGTCAAGGGTGCGCAGTTGCCTGCACAACCGCCGGGTGTCCTTACACTCGGCGATGAGGTTACTGGGCTCCATGGTGTCGGTGTTCGACATGGTGGAATATGCCCAGTTTCACTCCAGACCTCTGCAGCACCTGATCCTGTCCAAGTGGAACGGGCTGACTCAGTCTTTGAAGTCCCAGACGATTGTGCTCACCCAGGAGGTTCGCCTGTCCCTTGCGTGGTGGTTACAGACGACCCACCTCAACAAGGGACGTCCGTTCTGGGTTCCAAATTGGGTCCTGTTGACAACGGACGCCAGTCTTCGGGGCTGGGGAGCAGTTTCGGGTCCACACTTGTTCCAGGGCAGGTGGACGCCGACAGAAGCGGAGCTTCCAATAAATATCTTGGAACTCCGTGCGGTCTTCAATGCTCTCCAGCAGGCACAGCGGTTTCTCCAGGGTCGCCCGGTGCAGGTCCAGTCGGACAACGCTACCACCGTGGCCTACATAAACAGGCAAGGAGGAACTCGCAGTCGGGCGGCTCTCGTAGAGGTCTCTCGGATCCTGGTTTGGGCGGAGCGCAATCTTCCGGCCATATCAGCGGTCTTCATCCGGGAGTGCTAAATTGGGAGGCGGACTTTCTAAGTCGCCAGGACGTTCATCCGGGGGAATGGTCCCTGCACCCGGACGTTTTTCAACTACTGGTGGACAGGTGGGGTCTTCCAGAAATCGACCTCATGGCGTCCCGGCACAACAACAAGTTGCCGGTGTACGGGTCTCGCACAAGAGACGAAGGGGCGTCTCTGGTGGATGCTCTGTCCGTCCGGTGGACGTTCCGGTTCGCATACCTGTTCCCTCCGGTCTCCCTTCTTCCACGGGTAATCCGGAAATTCAAACAGGAAGGAGGGACGCTCCTGTTGATAGCTCCCGCGTGGCCCAGACGGCACTGGTTCTCAGACCTTCAGGGTCTGTCCGTGGACATTCCTCTGCGGTTGCCGCTACGACCGGACCTTCTGTCTCAGGGTCCTTGCCTTCACCCGGACCTGACTCGGCTGTCTTTGACAGCGTGGCTGTTGAGACGGCCATGCTGAGGTCCCGGGGGTTTTCTAGCTCTGTGGTGCGTACCATGTTACGAGCTCGGAAACCGTCTTCCGCGAGGATATACCATCGCGTGTGGCATACGTTCTTCCAGTGGTGTAGACCGAGAGGTTATGCACCGCGGGAGTTTCGTCTGTCTCGGATTCTCGCCTTCCTGCAAGCGGGACTAGATCATGGGCTTCGCCTTGCTTCTTTGAAGGTACAGGTTTCGGCCCTATCTGTCTGGTTTCACCGTAGGATTGCTACAATCCCGGATGTGCGCACCTTTATGCAGGATGTTCTCCGCATTCAGCCGCCCTTTGTTCCACCTGTGGCGCCTTGGGATTTGGCTGTGGTCCTGAGGGCTCTCCAAGGACCGCCGTTTGAACCACTGGGCTCAGTGGATCTTAAATGGCTAACAGCTAAGACTGTTTTCCTTCTGGCCATTGCTTCGGCCAGACGTGTTTCTGAGTTAGGGGCTCTTTCTTGTAGACCCCCTTTCTTGGTTTTTTATGGGAACAGGGCAGTGCTCCGCACTCGGCCCGAGTTTCTTCCCAAAGTTGTTTCCCAGTTTCATGTTAACGAGGAAATAGTTGTTCCGGCCTTTAACTCACCGGGTCTTTCCGTGGGTGAGGCCTCTTTGGATGTTGTGCGGGCCTTAAGGACTTATGTTGACCGCACTTCTTCGTTTAGGAAGTCGGACGCTTTGTTTGTCCTCTATGGCTTCCGTAAAAAGGGTTGGCCTGCTTCAAAGCAAACTTTGGCAGCCTGGATCCGTATGGCTATTTCTGAAGCTTATCTTCATGAAGGCCTACCGGTCCCTCCTTCTCTGAAGGCTCATTCCACTAGGTCTGTGGGTCCTTCGTGGGCAGCTCGACGTGGTGCCTCGGCAGTTCAGATCTGCAAGGCTGCTACGTGGTCTTCTGTCCATACCTTCGTGATGTATTACAGGTTTGACACCTTCGCCTCTCAGGATGCTTCCTTCGGGCGGCGGATTCTCCTTTCTGCACAGGAGCGTCCCCACCCTTAAAGGATACTGCTTTGGGACATCCCCAAGGTATCCTGTGGATACCCTATGGACCCTGAAGTAGAAAATATGAGATATGGTAAGAACTTACCCTTGTTATCTCTATTTCTACGAAGTCCATAGGGTTCCACAGGACTCCCGCCCTGTCGCACCTGTGCTGCAGATGGGCTTTGCTCTGGTCACCGGTTTTCCGTCTCCCTCTGGTGAGAATGTGATTCTTGTATGTGTCCAGATCTTTGTTCTCTCTCTTCCTTCTCCTCCTCCGGCCTATGGCTTGGTAACTAACTGAGGTGCCTTGGCCCGGGGGCGGGGTATAGGAGGGGGACCTAGTGCATCCTGGGAGGCTGAAAGCTTAACTCTTTGGTGCCCTGCGACTGACGTCACACCTATACCCCAAGGTATCCTGTGGAACTCTATGGACTTCGTAGAAATAGAGATAACAAGGGTAAGTTCTTACCATATCTCATTTTTTCCTTGTAATATAAAGGTGCGGACACACGGGTCTATTTTTTGGGACGACTGAACAATAACGTCGTTATCGTTCAAAAAATCGTTCAGTTTCAGGGCCAAAAAACTATGAACGGCAACTACCAATGCGCGCTCCCGTTTGTAGTTACCGTTCATCGCCCGAACCTCCTGTCCAACCTGACGATGATGTTCGGGGATGAGGGAGGGAGCCCGGCACTGAACGAAAGTGCTATTGATTTCGTTCAGTGTTGTTAACACTGAGCACACCCCTGCCAGGGACACACAGGACAATTTTCGTTCGGGGAGAAAATCATCCCAGCAAAATAAAATGAAGTAATTCTGTCAGACGCATACTATAAAGGGCATAGATGAGCAAGAATAGAAAAATTTGGTGCAGGGGTATCATATAGGCGTAAAGCTGGTTACAGACCATTCAACAGCGCAACCTGGTGGCCGATGTAACCATAAATCTCATGTACACCACACACTGCACAATCCGCCATATGATGGCGTGATGTATCAATACATGTAAGTATACCGCGTCGTTCATTGCATCGTCCCATCTGCCGTGCCAGTGTGTACTATGTATCTTTATGCTCGGTCTCAGAACGATATATTGTACGATACATCATATTTAAGACTTGATAAAGGAAAAAAAAAGGATTATTTGGGGATTACATTACAACATAGCAATAATTATGTATACTCACATGACAAAGAAAAGGCCCCAGAACAGTGTGAGGTCATAACCTATTCAAGTCTTGTAATCTGCCAGTCACTCTGTATCTGCTGTGCTGGAAAAACACATTTCTCTAAACATTCCAGCCTTAAAACTATATTAATGATACAGCATGGTACAGAATATACTTGTCTCTGTAAAGTTGGGCCATTGTAATAGTAACTAGGTTTACAGTTAGAGTCATCCTTTTTGTTACCAGAGGTCCAAAATAATTGACCCGAAAATAAACCATTGACACTAGTATTTTGACATCAATATCTGTGCAGTGACATCATACGGATATGCACTAACCTTAATGGGCTGGTCCTCAGCAAGTTGCCATCAGACATTGCGGATTCTGCTACAAATTTAATAGCCCCCATCACCCATTTATTTTATTTTCCTCTGCCCAAGATTTGGCCCCCTCCCCTAAGTGCACCCAATATAGAGCTCTTCCCCCAAATGCCGCCTCCTCAAGCTACTGTAAAATACAGCCAATTTTTACAAAGATTGGCAAAGTGGTATAAATAAGGAGATAGTTTATATGTAGATTCAAAGAACTGTTAAAGCACATACTGACATGCATGTAACGTGTGTCCGTCACAGTTATTAATACATTACCCTCACATCAACCAGTATTCGATTATTTGTGCCATAAAATGTCATTGGGGCTGGTCCATTCCGCCTGTCTCAGGGATAATCAGCTGATTATTTGAGCTGCAAACAGCTTCTGATTCAAACATGCTGTCTGAGAATCAGAAGTCTCTGCCCATAACTATACCCGCATACCCCCCCCCCTTCTGTGGTTATCTGAGTGAATGTGACGCCTAAACACAGAGGAGTCAGACATACAGTTGTGTTTTGGCCTTAAAACACATCCAGCTTCATAAAGTGTAACCAGTGCTTACACCTATGGTCGGTAGTCAATGAAAGACACCATAACCCAGCTTGCGCTCAGTGATGGCAGGTAAACGCAGCATAGGGCCGAATTCAATTAGAGGTGAAAAGCATCGATCGGCGAAAAGTTTTTAGCGATTTGCATCCTATTCTGTTCCAGGGCATTTTTCGCTCCATAGTCAAAAACAGGCGAATAAGTTTCTCCACCCAGAGGCAGGCGAAATATAGGTGCAAAATCTCTATTTTGGGGTACAAACGTGGGCATTTCATTCAGAAGCCTTTGGACACACCACCCCCCAATGACTAATAAGGCAAAAAAAATAAAAATTAAAAACAACCTAAAATCAAGTCCTTTTTGGGGCAAAAATGAAAAAAAAAAAAAAAAAATGTTGGAAAAGGGGTAAAAAGTAATGGGCCTGGTATTTTGGGGGGCTATAAGGTTGAGACAGGTGTCTTTAGGATTGCAGGAGACTGCAGCATGTGTATTTTTAAGACTTTTTTTAAATCTTCACTTTAGAGAGACGCCACAATATACTAGTATCCATTTACATGTACCCCAAATTTAACTACAGTACTTATTTTTCTCAAAAAACATTGCTTTATAACATTTTTCCACACTTATGCAAATATGCATATAACAGTCCTTTGAGTCAATACAAGATCATTAATACTTTTATTAGGGCTATTAATACTCTGCTATATTGATGCCCAGGGTCAGTGAGGCTTTTTTTTTTTTTTTTGAGTACAGACTGATTTCCCCAAAATGCGCTGTCCTTTTTCACTATTCACTACATTCGCCTATCCACATTTCCGCCTATTTTGAAATTATGGGTGAAAAGCGGTGATGCGCATGCCGAAATCATCGCGCCCAAACAGGCAAAATCATTGCGCTTTTCGCTGCTAATTGAATTCGTCCCATAGTGTCCAAAAACCGCTACTGACTACAGGCTCCAACAGGTGAGGGTTTGAGACCATTGGATATATCCATGTCATGAACAGTAACAGTGTGAATGTTAAGCTGGCTATACACATGGGTGACTTGTCCGCCAACCAAGGAATCTGCAGGCAGAGTGGTTAGTGTGTACTGGCTAACCAATCTGCCACTCAATAGGTCTGCGCTGACATCACGACTGGGAAAGCATTTAAATTTGTCCACCCAGTTGAGATGTCCGTGTCGGTGGTCCCTGCAGCCAGTTTATGGGAAGTCGCCAGGTTGCCCGTACACACAGCCAGAAGCACCAATATATCTGCATCGGCTGTGCCGATGTAATTGACATATTGCATAGTGTGTACCCAGCATTAATGCCAGTGGGTAGATGGTTTTTTCATAAAAGTTCTACAAATAAAAAAACTGAATAGTTTTCTTCGATATTCTTCAACGTTGTCAAAACTCAACACAATATTTATTCCACTGTAACTTTTATTTGGACGGCTGAGATCTGCATTAAGTATAATCGATCATTTAATCTTTTGTACAATTCAAAATATAAAAAGCACATACTGTATATAGTATTGAAAGACATTAACTTCACACTTATAATAATAGTAATGTCTAAAAATATATATTACTGACTATTATACTGTGACAACAAAAGTGTAGTTTAATACTACTCAGAATATATACAATTACTCCATGAGGCACAAACTCGGAGACAGAACCTTTTGCAGTGGAAACACGACAGGCTTAGTCAATCGCTAGCGGTTATGGAACTACAAGTCTCAGCATGCCTTGCCAGGAAAAGGCTGTTCCTATAGTTCCACAGCAGCTTAAGGGCCTCAAATACAGCTTAAAGGGGCGGCTTAATTAATATATGGTGTAATTCACCAACAGCGGCATACTGTAGACAAAGGGGGCTTATCCCCAATATACTTCTTAAAGGACCAATTAACCCTAAATGCCAGATACATTATAATCATATATTGAAGTTACTAGTACCATAAACACTTATGAACTTATATGTAAGTAAATGTATAACAAAGCTACATTTTTTTTCCTTTTATGCACATCAAACTTGTTGTCTGTAAGCCTACTGATTAACACTACAGACATGCGCTCAGTGGTATATTTACTAAAGTGAGAGTTTTTAGAAGTAGAGATGTTGCCCATAGCAACCAATCAGATTCTACTTAACATTTAACTAGCACCTAGAAGATAATAGCTAGAACGTTATTGGTTGCTATGGGCAACATCTCCACTTATAAAACACGCACTTTCGTAAATATACCCCGCAGTGTCTACACGGGAAATGGCATGAAAAATACCATGCACTCGACTGGACTGGACGAGCACATATAATGTTGAATAAAATAATTCCCTTTACAGCATGTTTGGTGTATATACTTATGGATGTTACATGTTGCAAGACATCTTTTCATATTGGATCAATTTGTATTTTAAAGCAGCAATCCAATTACATTTGTTTTTCTTACATAAGTCACTGTGGCAGCCTGGAAGAGATTAAATGCTTTTTTTACATCTATTTTTTCCTCCTTGGATAACTATATTTTGATAACGTGCTTTGGTTGTCGCCAAAAATTAAATAAAAACAGGTGCATTATACATAAGTATATATAGTTACCAGCCTCTGTCCAACATAAAATGCAACATTAGCAACAGTGAGTATATATTAAGACAACTGCATAACAATACAATATTACAGATCTACTGGCTGTCACAAAACAGCTGGACAAGGAGTAATCATCTGTAATGTCCTAAACAAGCCAAGATAAAAAATTGCTGTCATGTTTTCTAGTGTACTTTATGACAGTATATGACATAAGTAGGCTTACCATACTATCCCTTTGTACCGAGACGCTCATGAATTACACAGGTTCTGCGGCTGACTAAAAGCAGGCTAAATTCAGGTTTGCCGTCAACCGGCCATAGAACCTGTGTAATTCAGGATTGTCCCGGTATAAAGGGATAGTATGGTAAATATATATTATATATATATATATTACTGTATAAGGCACCTAAATCATACATGGAAAAACACTGACCCGCATTGTTCTGCCAGGCTAATTGGAATTAGGGATGAGTTCATAGAAATAGGTTTAATAAGAAAAATATTTCAATTTGAGTGGAGCAAAACTGGGCCGGGGATTTTTAAGATGCTCACTATGAGGGAGAATATATTTCTCGCCTTTACACAAAAGATAACATTTCAGCCAGGCACGTGCTGAGAGTGGCGACGTTTGGTCTTTAAGCCGCCCTACAGGGCTTATAAAGGTTGCTAACAATGCATGCTAGCCCTTATGCTACCTGCTGTCAATATGTAGGGCTGATCGCGTCATTAATCCTTTACCGTGTCCATGTCCGAGACGCAGGCTTTTGCAAAATGCCGTTTCTAATTTGACCAACTTGTATTTTAATTCAGGCATTATTTCATTGAGAACACTTACTAGTTCCTGCTGAATAGTACAAGAGGGCAGGTACAGCTGTTTCTGCAACTAGTTAGTGTAGCTGAATTAGACTGTGGTGCTAATATCAGGTAGATGGCAAAAGAATACAGTTCAAATGTAAGCTGCTACAATGCACTGATAAGAATGCTTCAGCTAATGCTAGAAAACAGGTTTTGCCATTTATATACATGTTTTTCTGGATGTAGCTTTGCTAAAACAACAGTGATGAGCGACGTTACACTATGTACACACTAAAACATGGTAAGAAAACTCCATTCACTTCCCCCCACTGAACCAGACGTACGCAGCCTGCTACACCTGCGGGCTTGTCCAACTGATCCCCAACCATATAAAATCGCATTCTACCGTTTCCCATTTTATTTATGGAGAATTTCATCTATAAATTGCCCCTATGTTACATATAAAAAAAAAAAAAATCAACATAATATACACAGACAATTTAATATAAATAACACATCACTGTGTCTGGGTCCTTCCCCCTCCCCGCTGCCTTATAACCTGGAAGGGGAAAATCTTTGGAGTTTATTAATAGTACTCCCACATATGGGCAAATCACCAATGTATGGTTTTCACTAGTTTGCGCTATACTTTTTCATAACGTTTGGGGCAGGACAGTTAGAGCCTGGGGACCCCCAATTCCAACTGCAGAATGAAAGGTTATGGGACAGTTTAGTGGATGTCCTCTGCTCATCTCTTCTTGGTTCTGATGCAAATAAAAGAACTCTGGTTTACTATTTCCCTTATATTATTAAACAGCAGGTAGCAGGTCCATCCAGTTCCGACTGCGAGAAAAATGTGACAATTCCTACAACAAAAACAAAAACACTGCATGAGTAAAAGGATAAGTAAAACTTTAAATAACTACATTTAAAATTCAAAATGTACTTATCAACTCTTTTGCATTTTAACACTTAACCCCCCACTGTGCCTAACCCTAAGTCCCCTCCAGGAGCCCCTAACCTGATCCCCCCGGGACTGTCTACGCCCGGCTTACCTTCGATCGGGATGCCAGGCGTCGGGATCCCGGCGTAGCTAAAGTGATAGGTGTCGGGATTTCGGAGCCTGTCATTAGACCCTTGCCAGGATTAGACAGTCGGGATGCCGACTGTCGGCATTTAAACAGTCGGCATCCCGACTCCATGCCCCCCTTTTCGTGTGACACAATGTGCCTACGTCTCCCTTATTACACGGGTGGTGTAGGAACCTTGATGTTAATAGCAGTAGGTGTCTTCCTTACACCCTAGTTGCAAGATACACCGACCTAAAAATCCCAGGTTGATGCGCATCAACCCGGGATTTTTGTAGGTGTAAATGGATCCATCCGGGTCCAAGGACCCGGGGATGCAAATTGGGTACTTTGCAGGGTTGGCCACGGGTCGTTCCTGTGCCACCCTGCAGTGTAAACGGCGTGATCCGGGTCACGAAAACCCGGATCATGCCGCTTGCGGCCAGATTGTCCAGCTTCAGTGGCGTTTGGAGGTGACATCATCAACACCGCAAGAGCAGGGTCACTGAAGACCCGGCTCCTGTGTGAACGGCGACGACTCTGGAATATCCTGGGTCAGCACCGCAGTTTAACCACTTGCCTGGCACACTCGTATCAGATACGACCATACCAGACTGGGCTTTCCCTGACATGGTCGTATCTGATACGACCAGACAGAAACACACAGTGGGCGGCTGCTGGAAGTTAACTTCCAGCAGCCGCCCATCTCAGAGGGACCTGCTGGTTCCTCTACACCTGCGGCTCCCCCTCCTTTGTGTCCCGATCACTGCTGGCCACAGTGATCAGCCTGGGCGGCACCCCCCTAGAAGCAGCAGCCACGGCTCATGTAGCCGCTGCGGCTGCTGTGACCCAAATGTGACCATTTCAGCAATAGGCAGTAGCGGCGGCTCTGGTAGCCGCCGCTGCTGCTATGTAGCCGGGCCGCTAGCGGGACACCCTCCCGCTGCGGCTCCGAATCACAGTGATCAGTGTGATCACTGTGTGAGAGAAGCAGCAGCGGCAGCTCTGGTAGCCGCCGCTGCCGCTATGTCCCCCGGCAGCCCCTCCCACTCCTTTCCGGCCTCAGCTCCACCTCCCCAAGTCCCCATGTGTCCCGATCACTGCTGGCCACAGTGATCGGGCAAAATATAAATATAGTAAGAAAATCTGTGCATATATTATATATATATATATTTATTCGATAGATATCGCAGAGTCTCTGTTTAGGGATGTCAACCAACCATCGATGGTTTGCAAACATCGATGGTCTGACTGAAAGTGGTCTGCCATTGCTGGCGACCATAAACGGTGCACCATCGATGGTAGCCATCAATCGATGTTTCGGGAACATCGACGCAGATCTTGCCCAATCGCTAAACAATTGATGGCTTCTAACGATGGTTGAACCATTAATGGTACAGCTGTCAATGGCCATCACTACAGTATAACATAAAAATTGCTATTTTTATGGTATACTGGGTTTTAAAAACAAAATTTTTTTTCTTCAAATAAAATAGTGATGGATGAGTTTAAAATTATGTTCTTGACCTAATTCAATCATAAAAGAAACCGACAATTTTGGAGCGGTTTTTGGAAAAAGAATTCAATAGTTAAGTGGTTAAAGGGGTATGAGACGTTTCTCCTTACACACATATGGTACAGTACTACTTGACAGTAGATGGGCTGCTTGGGATGTAGATTAGTATTTAATAGAAGTCACCCCACGTACCTAATCCTTTGTTATGTCTCCCTGTGTCTTCCCTACAGTCGGCAGTCCTAAAAGTCTACGTAGTAACGGGACGTTGCTTGACCTCGGCTAGGGGGTCATCATCTAAATACAGAGGAGTCCTCATACGTATAGCCTCAAATACACCATGCGGTGCTAGATTCTGCAATGATTAATACGATACCCGGCGCTTGTATATCTGCGTGCGACTGAGTCTGACTGAACTTGCTGTGAAAAAAAAAAAAAGCTGTGGCATTGTAGCACTTTGTATGCAGATTCAGGGCCTGATTCAGAGCCGCTCGTAAGCAGCCGCTCATTCGCTCTGAGCGATCTTTGCACAACTGCGCATGCGTATGGGTCGTAATGCGCATACCAGTCATTGCGGTCGGAAATCGCGCACTCGCAAAACAGCCAGGGGCTGCTAATTGATTGACAGAATGTACCATTTGTGGGTGGTAACAGGGGAAGGTGCTTGAAAACGGGGGAGTGGAGATCCGAACGCAGACGTGCCAAACGGTCAAAAGGGCTTTTAATGGGAGTGCATAATTAGTAAAGGCGTGTCATCGACCACGTCACTTGGTTGTCTTTTAGCCTGAACTGCTCTCAGTGACAGCGGTAAGAAAAACCTACCACAAGCACTGCGAGCAGTTCAGATGCCTTTCGATGTACCCGATTAATCTAATAAATACCGGAGATGACGTGTGATGCGAACGGCAAAGGGGCGTCTTTACAAAATAGCGAGCGCATTTTTCGTTCGCTCAGACATAGAGGAGTCAACAAACCGCAAAGAGCGAGCGCTCAATTTAAATAGCCGGCCCCTTTTTTGGAACGACCGTCCGCAAATAGCGTCCAGCTCTGAATCAGGCCCACAGATTCAGTCGCACACAAAAATACAAGTGTCGCATATCAAAATCAGTGCAGCCTCCTGAAGCGGTTTGTCTCATCAGATTGCGACTAAAGGGGGGTATCCACTAGACAATAAAGTTGAACGATAATGATAAAATCGGTTGATAATCGTTCAAACATCGGTTGCAAATCGTGCAGTAATTGTTTCTAACGATGTACGATGCGCGCTCCCGCTGGTCGTTTGATCGTCTCCTCCATCGACTGAACATACAGGTCAATTTCATTTGATTGCTTACAAATCGTTTACACATCGTTCACGCTGAACGATCAAACGATGAACCACTATCTGCCCACTATAGCTGAAAGCTCTCAATCACAGATTGAAACAACATAGTTTATCGTTCGATCTTTTGCAAATTGTTCAGAGTGGAAGATCATATTTCAAGGGAAACTTCAAGGGAAAATCATTTAGAGGTTGGACAGGGATAAAATCGTCTAGTGGATGCCCCCCATAAGGCATAATTTTGGACGAAAAAAAAACGCTCAGTACAAGACAAGTTGCACAGGACCTGGTGCGCAGAGAAGGGCAGAGGGAGAGTGTTTGTCCTTTATGCTAGGCCAGAGTTTTGTACCTAGCTCCACCAAAATTGGCAGGGTGGTGTAGTTTGACAGGATTAGGTTTTGCCTAGGTTTGAACTTAGGCCCTCATTCAGAGCCACTCGCTAGCGGCAGTACGCTCGTTCCGAGCGATGTTCGCACATCTGCGCATGCGTACGGTTTTTAGTACGCATGCGCGAACCAGTCAGTGCGGCCGAAAATCATTTGTACGCAATATAGCGAGTGCCTGCTATTTTGAGTGACAGAATGAGGCGTATGTGGGTGGTAACAGGGGAAGGTGCTTGAAAACGGGGAGTGGAGATCCGATCGCAGGCGTGCTTAAAGGTCAAAACGGGCGTTTTATGGGTGTGCATAATTAATACAGCAGCGTCAATGACCACGTCACTTGGTTTTTTTTAACTCAGAACTGCTCGCAAAATAGCGGTTGAAAAAACCAACCACAAGAATAGCGAGCAGTTCATATCCTGTTCGATGTACTCGATTAATCTAATAAATAGCGGACATGACGTATGGTGCGAGCGGCCAGGGGGCGTTTTTATCAAATAAACGAGCGTATGTTTTGTTCGCTCGTTCAGACTTAGACCCTATCGTCACTCAGCGGCCGAGGGGATCGCAAATGATCTGATGCTGTGTCCTTGAATGCAGCTCAGATCAGCAATGTGCGAACGGATCATTTGCATAGCCAACCCTTATTTTTGAACGAACGCACGCAAATAGCGAACGGCTCTGAATGAGGGCCTTAGTCAGGGTTACACAATCCCATAAAACCGGGACACTCTTAAATTACACAGGTTCAGGGGCTGGCTTCATATACACAGTCACACTCTGGCAGGCTCATGAGCAGCTCAGCACTCAATACATTCAGATTGACCCATACTGTGCATGCGCAGTACTGCTCTGCAAATCCGCAAAGCAGTCCGATTTTTGGCCAAGGAGGGGGCGGCGATGGTCTTCATGTCCCAAAACGGAGGCGCATCTCTGCTTTTGGGGAGGGGGCTGTCGAGGTGGAGGCTAGGATCTCCGTCGGCTGACGGAAATTTCCTGGCCTCTTTTACTCATCTGCAGCGGCCGGCTTACGTGACCCTATCGTCACTCAGCGGCCGAGGGGATCGCAAATGATCTGATGCTGTGTCCTTGAATGCAGCTCAGATCAGTAATCCTACAGGAGGCATAACGCCTCCTGCTGCATTACCATATTACAGATATCGCAGCTGAATCACCCCTTCTGTTCTTCAGTGATTCTGAAAGCTATACTGATTTCTGCTCTGTAAGTCAGTCTGATCCTGATATACCCCATTCCAAACTGTATGAGAATGCGCCTGCCTGCACTGTCATTTACTACTATTTGCATGTTTATCCTGGTTATAGGTAAGGTCAATGTAAAAAAAATGAAGGCTGCAGATGTACTTCGGGACCAGCCTTCAACTCAAGCAACGCCGGGTATCCCAGCTTGTATAAAACAGTGGCGTAACTAGGGGGGGGGGTCGAGCAGGGTGCGTGCCCTGGGCGCCGTGGGGGGCGCCTCCGGCCACGGTCCGGCCCGCCTTAGTTAGCCACAAGTGTAGCGCCGACCGCAGTGAGTGCGGTCGGCGCTACACATTTACACAGGACCGGCGCTAGGCTTCCCTGCGCCGGTCTTGTGCTGCACACCTGAGCCCGTTCCCTCCCCCTGAGCGCTTGCCCAATAGCACCAGGAGGCGGGCTCAAGCTGTGCATAACACACGCATCGCCGCCAGCGCTGGCGGCGATGCGTGTGTTAAACAGCAGCCAATGAGAGTCAGATAGACTCTCATTGACTGCAGCAGCACCCACTGCAAGAGCCGGACTTCCATACACATATATATTTTTTTTAACCTATCTGCACAACGGGGGAGGGGGGTGGCTACTACTGGGAGGACCTCTACTGGGGGGGGGGCTACTACTGGGGGCACCATATAAAGGGCACTGCATAAGTGGATACCGCTACTGGGCACACTGCATTGTGGGGACTGCTACTGGGGGCACTACATAAGGGGGAACACTACATGGTGCACTGCATTTGGGGGGACCACTACTGGGGATACTGTATAAAGGGCACTACTATGGGCCTGCATAAGAGGGACCACAACTCCATACTGGGGGTACTACTGGGGTTAAGGTGCATATGGATAGGAATGTTCAGTGTGAAAATACGCCCCATTTTTAAGTGACCACGCCCATTCTTTTGCAGACCTGGACAATTCTATTTTCGGAAAACCCAGAGCATGAATATCTGGCACTCCAATCTCTAGTGTTGATTACAGTTTGGAGGCAAATTATTCAATATGGATTTAAAAACCTCAGGCATATTTTTGTGGATTATAACTTTACATCCTTAGATGTCGAAATATAGTTGCCATTCCTGTTCTCTATTATGTTCAACTTAGTAAAAAGCTGTTGGCTGGAGGTGAACTTTCGCAAGCAACCTTTGCAGCACCCTCTGGAGGAAAACACTCTACTGTGAGAACTTCCATAAAACCACTTCATCAACTTGTTTCTCCACTGCAACAAGTTTGAGATCCCAAAGCGTGCCTGTCCCGTCTCCAGACTTCTCCGAAAACCCTGTATATAGCCTCCTTTGTGCACGTTCTCCTGGAATCTATTTTATGCCCAATGCAGTTTTACTCTCCACCGCTGTCCAAAATTTTGCTTTTGTACTGTAACAATTAAAAATACTAAAGAAACAAAACCAAAATAATAGTAAAAATTTCAGAGTAAGATGCTCACTGCAATCTTAGTTGGTTTTTATACTATACCCTTTGCCCCAGCCAATTTTTGGACTAAGGGAAGTCCAGTACTTGATTGGCGAAGCTGTATAATTTTTTTTTTTTTGTCAAGGGACAATTTTGTTTGTGTTTAAATACAACAGAATTCAAGGACACTGCTGGGAGCTTTTTGGAGCCTAATGTGGACGACAACAAAAGATGGTTAACTGCCATGTGGATAATAAGCTTAAATCATGATGGCCTCTCATGGTCGGGTACAGTCTGAGGCCACATTCAATGGATTTTATTAAAAAACGTGAGTGGATACCTGGCGCCCAGTGCAGACGGTGTCTGTAGCCTCGTTGTACAGTCAGTGGATTATACTAGTGGTCAAGACCACAGCAGTGCGTTACGGAGATTACAACCTGTCTAACAAAACCGGTCAGCATCTAAATAGGTTCCAGTGTCTCACTAGGCCTTTTCATATTGTACTTTTGGCTTGTTGGCCCTTTACATGAATTGGCTTCTTACTTAAGTAAAATCTTCATTATTCAATTCATCATCATCGTCATCGTCCTCCTCTTTTGCCCTAAAGTGAAGGTTTCTCAGTTCTCTTCTGCTCATGGAAGCGCAGGAGGTCGCGACGGGTGGAAAGTCCTAGGTGACAAGGAGAGAAGTGATGAGATTATGGGAGAAATGGTCATTAACTCTATAGCATGCTAGCCGTGTGTGTGTGTGTGTGTGTGTGTGTATATATATATATATATACACACACACACTGTAATTAAAAGGGGTCGGGTCCCATTTACCCGTGGAATGACCGGAATTAACGCAGGTGGTCCCTTGTTGAGAATCCGTGGGGGATAAGACCCCCAAGCAGTTCCGGGTGAATAATGTGCCGCTACTCAAGGAAGATATTCCAGTGTGAGGGTCTTATGCACAATAACGGGAGGTCAAGCAAGCAGTAGGCAGCGATATTTCTATAAAATGATAGGGAGAAGCCGATTGGTTGATTTGGGCAATTTCGCCACTTCTCTACTTTTTACACTGCTTGATACATCCCCACCTATGTCTCCCTGAAAATAGCAGAGCGGAGTATGACACAAAGGTCATTAGCTGCTGAGAATTACACATGAAGGTGACGGGTTGGGTACAGGATCCCGGTGGTCAGAATCCCGACAGGGTTAGGATACCGATACCTGTCGGCCCATATACTAACTCTCTCCCTCTCCCTACCCTATCCCTCCCTGGTGCCTGAACCTGACCTCCCCTGCTAGTGCTTAAACCCTAACCTCCCCGCACCCCAAACCTATCCCTTCCTCTTAGTGCCTAACTCTAACCCCGGTACTTCCCTTCAGGATTCCGTTGGTCGGGATTCTGGCGGAACCCCAGCGGTCGAGATTATGACCGCATCCCGAAGGTGACAAGGAGAAGGACAACACTTCTAGCCAGGCAGAAGAGGATGACGGGACTGCAGCCAGAGCACAATACTATTTTGAATTCTCTAATTAAATGGCTCTACTAAAAGACCAATTACACCTACCAACTAATTAGGGAACGTTAACCAGGCTCAAATGCAGCAAAATAGCAACAATACTAAACTCAGACTGCCAACGAGAAGCTGACTGAAAGATCTTTTGACAGCGTAATAGCTCCAAGTCCTTCTTGATGGCAGTGAGATAGGAGACCCACAATGATTCTTTATGTGCTAAGCACGCCAACTTGGCCGCCAAGCACATTTCATGGTGCATGCCAACATCACCGTCTCTGGGCACAGCTCCTCCACAATTAATCCGCATCTAGTGTCGGCAGACTGGCGGCCGCTGTGGAAAATGAGCAGCGTGGAAACAATTAGGTCATTTACAGACTCGCACACAAAATGAAATCTTTTTCTACACTTCCATTGCTAATTGCGGATTAGACATTTAAAGGAAGATTTGACTTTCTATCTACAGAGGATAAGTGGAGAAGTTGCCAGTAGCAACCAATCAGCTTCTAACTATTATTTTAGAGACGATAAATGATAGATAGAAGCCGATTGGTTAATAGCGTAGAAGCCGACTGTCTCTCCACCTGTCCTCTTTAGGATCTCCCCCGTAACCAGTGAGCAACCGCAATCCATCTAACTCTTCCCATCAAACGACTATAGCATTTGCTCCTCCATAGACTTTGCCATATTAGCCTGCAAATCCGCACACTCCTGTAAAATCAGGTGGAATATTTATTAAGTTATTTATATAGCGCGCACATATTCCGCAGCGCTTTACAGAGAATATTGGCCAGTCACATCCGTCCCTGCCCCAGTGGAGCTTACAATCTATATTCCCTACCACATGCTCACAGCGCTCAGGTTGGTGTGTGATGTCATGGGGGGATTTATCCTGATGCTTTATGCGTACCGTGTACATAAATGGCACCATCTTAGATCTAGACGTGACAAAACAGCATTCCAGTCACAATGAAATATTGCATCTGGAATGTCGTGAATACCCCCCAGGAGCACAAAGTGAACCCCTACTCATAACACCACCATAAAGAAGTGCAGAGAGAAGAGCCCCTGGACAAACCACGTAAAAACTATTCATAACCTCTTATCCAAAAAAAAAGAAAGCACAGAACCTGCCTAACACTAAATAAAGCAAGCAACACACAGGCCAGAAGACAGTAACAGGCTCAGGGTAATTGATTGTTTACAGGACAGTATACAGTATGAAGGGAAGTGTCCTAACAGAGACATGTTCTCAACATTTACAGACCAAGGGGGTGGGGGATACATTTTGGAGCGATGTGCGAGGGGGGCCGCCAGGACGATCGGGTGAAGGCACTGTGTGACCATAGAGGTGCGCAGGAAAATGGAGATTTCCTACAATAGGAAACGGTAATGCGCTCATTTATATCTAAAGACCGTACAGGAGACCATAAAGCAAACTGAGACTGTGGCCTCCAAGTACCCCTGGACTTTGTAATTAGGTGGCGAGGGTCCTAAAACCAGACTGGTTACTGGGAAAGAAGGGTCTGGAGCGTGCAGACCCATTAAGGTCTATCTAACGCCCATTTCAGCAATTGCATTGAAACTTTTGGGAACACACTGTTCCTGTGCTTTATTGATATATCTATGTATAAATTATAAATAAAAAACTGTTTTTATGATAATACACTATGAAATTCATTAATCTATCCATATGAATATCCAATCAAGGCACTCCATTGTGATATAACCAATTGGAGAATCCCTAAAGAAAACACTCCCAATGGTGATTCTAAGCCGATTCAAAAACAAGAGATATGGTAAGAACTTACCTTTGTTATCTCTGTTTCTACGAAGTCCATAGGGTCCACAGGGTTGACCTTGGGGTTATAGCTGGAACAGGATCCATGGGCACCACACAGTTAAGCTTTTAGCTCCCAGGATGCACTTGGGTCCTCCTCTATACCCCGCCCCCGAGCCACAGGCACCTCAGTTGGTAAGCAGCCTAGGCCGGAGGAGAATATGGAAGAGAGAGAAGGAAGACTGGAACACACAAGAAACCATACTCACAGCAATGGGAGACGGAAAACCGGTGACCAGCCACACAGCCCATTTGAAGCCAGGTGCGTCAGGGCGGGCGCCCTGTGGACCCTAAGAACTTCGTAGAAACAGAGATAACAAAGGTAAGTTCTTACCATATCTCTTGTTTTCTACTTCAGGGTCCACAGGGTTGACCTTGGGGATGTCCCAAAGCAGTTCAACTAAGGACGGGGACGCTCCTGTGCTGAAAGGAGCACCCGGCGCCCAAAGGATGCATCCTGAGAGGCGAAGGTGTCAAACGCATAGAACCTCAAAAACGTTTGAATAGAAGACCAAGTGGCCGCCTTACACAGCTGAGCAGCAGAAGCGCCACGTCTAGCAGCCCAAGAGGGACCCACAGAACGAGTGGAATGAGCCTTAACAGAGGCTGGCACAGGTAAACCCTCCAGTGCATAAGCCTCACAAATAACGGAACGAAGCCAACGGGCTAACGTTTGTTTGTTGGCAGGCCAACCCCTCTTGTGAAAACCAAAGAGGATAAACAAGGAATCAGACTTCCTAACCGAAGCCGTCCGGTCCACATAGATTCTAAGCGCCCGGACCACATCTAAGGAAGTCTCACCAGCTGAAATATCAGGGGACTGAAAAGCTGGCACAACAAGTTCCTGATCAATGTGGAACTTCGAGACCACTTTGGGCAAAAACTCAGGACGAGTGCGGAGCACCGCTCTATCCTGGTGAAAAATCAGGAAAGGAGGGCGACAGGAAAGCGCCCCCAATTCAGACACCCTCCTGGCCGAAGCAATTGCCAGGAGAAAAACGGTCTTAAATGTCAGCCACTTGAGCTCCACCGACTCAAGAGGCTCAAACGGAGGACCCTGCAGGACCCGTAGAACCACCGCCAAGTCCCAAGGAGCCACAAAGGGAGGCTGGATCCTGAGAACACCTTGGAAAAAGGTGTGAACGTCCGGCAGCATTGCAATCCGCCGTTGAAACCACACAGACAAGGCGGAAACCTGAACCTTCAGAGATGCAAGGCGTAAGCCGAGGTCCAATCCTGATTGAAGAAATTCCAAGACCCTAGAAACTCGGAACACCTGAGGATCATAATTTCTGGACTCACACCACTGAAAGTAAGTGTGCCACACCCTGTGATAAATCCGTGCTGAAGCAGGCTTGCGTGCCCTGAGCATGGTACCAATAACCGAACTGGAGAAGCCCCGAGACCTCAAGACGGCTGTCTCAAGAGCCACGCCGTCAAAGACAGCTGACCAAGATCCGGGTAAAGACAGGGCCCTTGAGACAACAGGTCCCGACGCTGAGGAAGAAGGTACGGAGCGTCGATGGAGTGGCTCCTGAGATCGGAGTACCAAGGACGTCTGGGCCACGCCGGAGCTACCAGCACTAGCGTGCCGCCGTCCTGCTTGAATTTCCGCAGAACCCGAGGAAGTAGGGATATCGGAGGAAACAGATACGCCCGGTGAAACGTCCATTGCACCGACAGCGCGTCCACCAGACTTGTGCCTGCGTCTCTTGTCCTTGACCCGTAAACGGGCAACTTGTGATTGTGACGGGAGGCCATCAAGTCCAGCTCCGGCAGTCCCCACCTGTCCACGAGTAGCTGAAACACCTCTGGGTGAAGCGACCATTCCCCGGGATGCACGTCGTGACGGCTGAGGAAGTCCGCTTCCCAATTGAGGACTCCGGGGATGAAGACCGCCGAGATCGCTGGAATGTGACCCTCCGCCCAAGTCAGGATGCGAGACACCTCCGTCATCGCTGCCCGACTGCGAGTTCCTCCTTGGTGGTTGATATACGCCACCGTGGTGGCGTTGTCGGACTGCACCTGTACCGCCCTTCCGTGAAGAGCGGGGCCGGACGACTGCAGGGCCCTGTATACAGCCCTCAGTTCCAGAATGTTGATGGGAAGAAGAGTTTCTTCCGCAGACCAACGACCCTGGAGAGACAATGAGCCGGTCACTGCCCCCCAACCCCGGAGACTGGCATCCGTCGTGAGCAGGACCCAGTCCGGGATCCAAAAGGGGCGCCCCTCGACCAGATGAGCTGTCTGAAGCCACCAAGCCAAAGATTGCCGAACGTCCGGAGACAACACCAGCACCTGAGAGCGGATCCGGTGAGGTAACCCGTTCCATTCCGATAGAATCAGCCCCTGCAGGGGCCGGGAATGGAACTGGGCAAATTCCACCATGTCGAATGTCAACACCATGGACCCCAGAACTCTCATAGCCGAATGGACCGACAGGCGGCAACTGCTCAGGCAACTGTGTATCCGCAGCTGTAGGGAGGCGACCTTCTCCGGAGTCAGGAAGATCCTTTGCTGACGCGAATCCAGCAGGGCTCCCAAATGAACCATCCGCTGTGATGGAATCAGGGAGGACTTTTTCCAATTTATCAACCACCCGTGTGCTTGCAGGCAAGCGATCGTCAGGTGGAGATGTTGAAGCAGTACCTCTGGGGAGCTCGCCAGCAACAGGAGGTCGTCCAGATACGGCAGCAACCGTACATGGTTCCGAAGATGTGCGGCCATGACCGCCATAATCTTCGTGAACACCCTCGGCGCCGTGGAGAGACCAAAGGGTAGCGCCCGGAACTGATAGTGGTGTTGAAGGATAGCGAACCTCAGATACCGCTGGTGCGAAGGTGCTATCGGAACATGGAGGTAGGCGTCCTGGATATCCAGGGACACCATGTAATCCCCCGGTTCCATCGCCAGAATGATGGAACGTAACGTCTCCATCCTGAACTTGGGAACCCTGAGGAATTTGTTCAGAGACTTCAAGTTGAGGATAGGGCGATGAGAACCATTGGGTTTCTGCACCAGAAACAGAGACGAATAATACCCCGTCCCTCGTTGTGATTGAGGAACGGGAACAATGACCCCTGCTTTCAGCAAGGACTCTATAGCCTCCTGAATCCGTAACACCTTGGTCTTGTCCTGAGAAGGACTCGTGCAGAAAAACTGGTGGGGTGGTCTGTACCGAAAAGACAGGGCGTACCCCTGGGAGACCACTTCTCGAACCCAGGCATCCGTGGTGGTATTGTGCCAGCACTGGGCAAATAGAAGAAGTCGGCCTCCCACTCTGAGGTCCCCCAGAGGGAGGCCCATCCCATCAGGCCGCAGGTTTATCTTCCTGCTTGGAAGAAGGGCGCCGTGCACTCCAGGCTTGCTTCTTGGGCTTAGAGGCAGTCTTACTCGCAGATTGTCTCGGGAAGGACTGACCTTTCGCCTTCCCCTGAACCCGAAAGGAACGAAAAGCCGAACTCCGAACCTTAGCAGGCAGTGCCGCCGAAGGGAGGAAGGCTGACTTGGATTTAGCCAGGGTATCCACAATTTTGTCCAAGTCCGGACCAAATAGTAATTCCCCATTGAAAGGTAAGGCCTCCAGGCCCTTCTTTGAATCAGAGTCCGCTCTCCAGGACCGCAACCATAAGGATCGGCGGGCAGACACCGCTGCAGCCGATACCCGCGAAGTCAGCAGACTAGCATCTAAAGAAGCTTCTCCAATGTAAGAAGCAGCGTCCCTCATCTGTCCCAACAACGCCCGCTGGACATCCGGAGCGTCATCCGAGAAGGTATCTTCCAATGCATTGGCCCACCCCTCAATGGCCTTGGCCACCCAGGAGATGGCCATGGACGGTCGGGCCACCGCCCCGGAGAGGGAGTAAATAGACTTTAAACAAGTCTCAACTTTCCTGTCCGTGGGATCCTTCAGCGAGGATATCGACGGTAATGGTAAAGTAGCGCCCCGAGTTAAACGGGTGACATGGGAATCCACCGCCGGTGGAGTTTCCCATTTTTTACAATGTGCCTCAGGGAAGGGATAATTAGAAGCCAACCGCTTCTGAGGAAGGAATCTCTTACTGGGCGCCTGCCAAGCTACCGCCATATGATCCGTCAACTGATCCGACAGGGGAAACACCGCAGAAGCCACCCTAGTTTTTTTGAAACTAGGAAACTTCGACTTAGGAACCGGTGCCTCATCCTCTATAAGAAGAATAGCTCGCACTGCCCTAACCAGTGCTCGCACATTAATGGACGACTTGGTATCCATTTCCTGGACCGAGGCGTCCGAGTCAGTGTCATCAGGGACCTCCCAATCATCTGAGGAACCCTCTGAGTCCGATACCTGAGCAGCCCGTGCCATGAGTGAGCGTTTTGAAACCCTAGAAGGCATGTCAGTCTGCAACATTGACTGAAAAACCGAGGAAGCGGCCGCCAAATTTTGTACTGAGTTGGAGAGCACATCCACCCAGGGTGGAGGAGTCACCATAGGGGCCTGAAAAGGTACCACAGGCTGCTGCGGCACAGGGGAAGCCTGTATATACATAGGCAACCCCGCATAGGGACCCACCGACTGAGACCCAGGAGGACTCCGCAATAACTGCGGGACACCCGGGGAATGGTCGGCTGGGGTAACGCCCTAGTAGGGAGAGCAGTCGGGACGACAGACGGTCCGCAATAGACAACAGCACTTGAGAAAACATCACCCACGGTGGTTCCTGTGTCAGAGAAGGTCTGGATGGGCCAGGAGCCACCTGGCACCGACTACACAGACCCTCCTGTGACAAATCCTCCCTATCCACTCCTGCAGAACAGCGTCCGCAGGAGGCCAACATCGGAGCCACTGAGCGCTCAACCTCCTCGTCTGACATGACAGAATATATTATATATCTGGCACCAGGGTAGCAGTAAAACGCACTCACCGGTGTGCTGAACAACAGCCCACAATATGGCACTGAGTAGCACACAACTGTATGTGACGGACCTCACAAATACGTGATCTATATAAGTGAGGTCAGTAGAAACGCCCCTCCCCCACACACCTGTAGGGCTTGTAGGAAAAGTAAAGGGATAGGTATAAGCTGACAGTAAGCGGAAAATAAGCACAGACAGGCAGCACTAGCAAAAGTCACATACCATGCAGAAGTAATACTCACTGCACCTTTACACTACAATCAACCTGCCCAGATTCAGTGTCTGGGAGGGCTATAGTGCTGTGTACGCTGTCCTTAATCAGGGGAGAGGTACACAGTGGGACCGGTCCGCATGCTCCCTGAGAGATCTGCGCTGCCACTGTGAGAAAATGGCCGCTGGAGACCTCAGAGGAGGAGTGGCCGAGTATCTGCAGCTCAGCGACGCCAGACTCCGAGCTGAAAGGCGCGCTGAGCTGAGGGGAGGAGCCGCTGAAAAGGGAAGGCTTCCTCCCCTGGCTGGCCATAACCCCAGGGATGCTGGCTTCCCGCTTGCCCCTTTATCCCTGGTGGTCTAGTGGTCCCACGGGTTATGGGGGGGGGCCCGCCGCCACTGCCAGCAGCCTCCGGTCTGTCCCCAGGACCGGAGGCTAAAGGACTGCATTTAAGGCATTCCGCGCGCCGCCGCTAGCCAGCGACGCGCGGCTCACCTGCATCCCCGGCGACTCCGGCAGCAGTCCTGAGAGGTAGACAGAGTCCGGCTAGTACGGACTCTGCCCTCCCGCCGCGATCCCCAGATCAGTACTGGTGTCGCGCCGCCAGTCGGGGATCAGAGCGGCAGCGTGGGCGTCTGTACAGACAGCCCTTCGCTGCCGTCTGTAGTAAAAGAAACTAAAATAAATAAATAAATAAAAAAGCTTCTGGGGGCTGCTCCTGCAGCCCCCCTGCGCGGTGTACGACTCCGGCCGGGCACCAGCTTACACTGAGGTGCCTGTGGCTCGGGGGCGGGGTATAGAGGAGGACCCAAGTGCATCCTGGGAGCCAAAAGCTTAACTGTGTGGTGCCCATGGATCCTGTTCCAGCTATAACCCCAAGGTCAACCCTGTGGACCCCCCATGGACCCTGAAGTAGAAAGTATTCGCTTCTTACAGTACCGTCCCCTATATCTGTCTCCACCTCCACTGTTACGGGGTACAGAAGTCACATTGGGACGCCATTATTTGATCGCCCATGGACTTTTACACTTGACATTTTTAGCCTGTACTATACTGTATAGCACTTTTGTGATTTTCTCCTCCCTTTCTATTTACCGTACGGAAGAGAACAATCCACCACATCACAAGATTAAGATCCAAGGATAAATTTCCCATCTACAGATGTGTCCACATACACCTAGCCACCCTGCGTGTTAAACAGACCTTCTAGCAGCGTCCTGCCGTAGCGTGACTAGGTACAACGGCGGGTGTACCTGCATGCGAAACCCTACGTTACCGTGTCACAGCCGCTGACACTAATGTAGAGTTTACAGCCGCAGTCGCACACAGAATCTAGGCATACCGCATATCATTGCCCAAAAAGATCAAGTCACACTCATGCATTATGTGTAACGCGACTTGTAGAGCCTGGAGGATAGATGTATGTGGACACATCTGTAATAAAAGGGTCTATTTACTAAGCTGTGTTAGGAGACAAAGTGAACGGTGATAAGGTACCAGCCAATCAGCTCCTAACGGCCATTTTTCAAACACAGCCTGTGACATGGCAGTTAGGAGCCGATTGGCTGGTACCTTGTCACCGTTCACTTTATCTCCCAACAAAGCTTAGTAAATAGACCACTTATTGTTTATGGAGTTATGGATACTGCATTTTATGTAAATCTCTTGAATTTCTACTCACGCCTTTCCCATTCAGCTAAATTGGCCCAACAGGTGCAAGTGGTGTGTCAAGAGGGGCTCTGATCATCAGATCTAAGCTCCCTTATTTTCTGTTCCTCAAAAAGACCTCATTCCTGATGTAATCTTCACAGCCTTTGAGGTTACTAAAATGTATAACCTGTCTCCAGACATGTAGCAAGTAGTCCTAATTACCAATTACCAGCAGAACGCGGCTCCTCTAACAAAAAAACAAAACACAGGTCCTATTTCAGCTGTATCACGCTTTGTACATTTGTTTTCTCTTCCCAAATAATAGATCAGAATCTTCCACAGACTTAGAAACTCCCGTAAGGTTTAAACATATACCCCTTCCTGCAGAGCTTTAGATGACACGGTACCTCCCAACAGCGCCTATATGAATTTGACAAACTGGCCCAGACAGAGCTAAAAAATAGAGAGAGTAGTATAATCAGCTTTTGTTATATGAATCGTTGCTCCAAATATAAGAACACTGTGAAATGTGTGTTATACATATATAATATCACCTTTCTTACTACACGTTTCATTATACTTTGCAGTAAAATACAAAAGTCTGTATTCTTGTTAGCTTGGCTGTTTGATTCCTTGTATACTTACATTTATATTAGAAAATACTTCTGCAGCGTTCAAAAAAGTAAATAAAAAACAAGAAAAAAAATTATTGCCACTGCTTGTTTATATAAGTTGTCAAACTTTTTGTTTTTTTAGGAACCAAAAATCCCCTGCTTAAACACAGGTGAAGGCATTTTAAAGGTCGAGTTTTCTTCTGGTTGCGTCTAACTGAATTACTTACACTAAAGAAAATATACACTCAAAAAAAAAATAATTTTGCCTCATTAAATTCATTAATAATTATTCCTGAAATGACTTAATACGTGGCATACAACTTTTGTCTGCAATCACCTACTGAAATCTCAGAAAACATCTGACAGATGGTTATAAAGAAGTGACCTTTCCCATAAAACACCTGTACCCATGAAAACAATCTATGTAGTCTCATGTATCCATGGTTACAGGCATTGCTATGAAAGGTCACTCAGTCAAATGGCAGCTAGTGTGCTTTAGGAGTCTTCAACAGATGATTTCAGTCAGAAGTGCCATTTGAATTATTCAGAGATATTCCAATATAATGTAGCAGCCAGAATAAGGATTTGATCATTTTAGCGTGAAGTTGCCATACATCACTGACATTTGCTTAAATGCTCTAAGCTACTCTCTCCTTTAGCTTTACATACTTCACAGTGAGATAAAAAGCTATTTAAAATCTTCACAATGCTTAATCTATGTACGTTTACATAATACAAAGTAAACTTTTATATACGCTAGTGAAATTGCGTAAAGTGTACCTACATCCATCCCAGTGAACTTCTGCCCACCCTATATAAATGATGCCAGAACCATGGCTAGCTGGCTTAAAACACAATCGTAGCATTTTTCATGTGCTTAATTAGGTGCTACCCCACATTGTTGTGTTCCAAATCACCTGCATGAGGTCTGCGTTTTCAAAGATTCTTCCCAGTGGCATAGGCTGGTTGCTGTCTTCATCCACAAATGGACTGGCATCCGCACATATGCTTCTTTTATCCGGATACGCTAGGTCCGATAGCACCATTCCATCGCCGCTATCGTCCGTTAATCCATTATATGGAGCGTAATCACTCACTTTGGAAACTTGACGTGCAGACAGGCGGGTGTTAACCCTCACCTTTGGGCACCTTCTGCCCTGGGTACCAGCTTTGGTGCCTCTCTTAGGCCTGCTACCACCTCCACTAACTAGTCCACTGTTCTGGCCACATTTAATATTTTTTGAAAGACTCTTTTCGGTGCCTTTGTTGGGTGATGCCTGAAAAAGAAGATCATGATTTGAAAGAATTAGTACAGTATATAAATCCTGTTTCAGCAGCTTTGCTATATGATGACGCTGTAGTGGGGAGTAGTCCTTCTATAGGGCGCATGGTTGTTACAGAACAAAGCCAGCTTACAGTATAGACAGTATTGATCAATGGCAATATAATGTGCTTACTGATTTGTGCAATTACAATACCTGGACATGTCAATTACAGGCTTCATATAGTGACTATCCGTACATATTTTTTACTATTTATGCAATTATTATGCAAATGTATGCAGGGTGGTGTCCTCTACAAAGCACATAGGGGGAAATTCAATTCTTTTTTTGGGCGCCCTGTGCCGACAGAGCAGTTCAATAGTTGCTCCGTTCTGGCGCGCATACCGCGGGCGCCCATTATGGCAAGCAGAAATGTGCGAAAAGCCCGGCTTTTTACAAATTTTCCGCTAGCACGATAAGGAATGGGCTCCCAGAGGCAGAACAAGAACTGAATATCGCCCTGTCTAAAGTCACGGGTGATCGTGTGCGCAAAAACAATTTAATGGCCCCCATAGAATTATTATTATTATTGTTGCATATGATATAAGGATAACTCTGCTTTAATAGACATAATGCTCAAGACAAATCATGTTTATTATGATGCAGGAGAGAGCTTCTGCTTCCTGCATGGGTTAGGATAGCCATTGGAAGACAGCCCACAGTTCTTAAGATAGGTATCCCGGATTAAAGGGATATAAACCTATGATTTACACAGGTTCTGGGGCTAAAACCAGGTGAAACCCAGGCTTGAATTTAGCCAGCCACAGCACCTGTGTAATTCATGTGTGACCCAGATTAAAGGGATATTATGGCAAGTCTATATATAGATAAGGACAAGCATTGTGGCAAAGTAGAGGGTAAACTAGTACAGGGGTGGGGGGGGCAATCTGTGGCACCCAGCTGCTGTGGAACTACACATCCCAGCATGCCCTGTCAGCTCCACGGTGTCAGGGCATGCTGGGATGTGTAGTTCCACAGTAGGTTGAATTCCCTTGAACTAGTAAATTAATGTGAAAACATGCGTCTTAAGCTGGGTACACACGAGACTATTTTGCTCAATCTGATGCAGCGGGACGATATATCGTCTACGTCGACCAGTGCTTACCCACTATGCGTGACCATGCGCACTCCTGTGGGGTTGTACATCGTATCGACAGATCGAGCCTACATACAGCTTAATCTGTCAATTTGATGAACGACCCCAAGCTTGTGGTGGCAGCTGAGGAACAATATATCATGCAGTCGTTTACCAGATCATGCGGTGTCAAACAACCGCAGAATATGTCGTTCATTGCATCGTGCGTTGGCATAACAGTGTCATCAATCTTCTGTTGCCAGGACACTGGTTTCTGATAACAACCAGACCCGGCAAAGATTAAACAATAAAGTGACATGTTGCGATATCACTGCTGGGTTGGGACTCTACTTTGTGCCATGCATGTGCAAGTGTACATTGGCGGGGAGGGATCCAAAGATCCCTTATACGTAAACTTTGCAGAAGTAGCCTATAAAGCCAGAATGTCTAACACTATAGCGCACTAGCTGTTAGGGGTAAGGGGGAGTAACCCCCTGAAAATACAGCTTTTTTGAGGTTGATAAATTAGAGAAGACAGCAGCTCCAATTGAAATAACTGGGACCGTATACTCCGCTGCTTTCAGTAAATGGTGGCAATACTAAAATCATGCAGACACTGCTGTTGCCGCGTGATTTTTGAAGGCAAGATGCTTAATAAAAAGGGCCCTTATACATATACTGTATATCATCATACACTATTGCTGCAGTCACACCAAACGGCGCCTCTCTAAGCATCTTTCTCGCTAGAATGTGTGTATCAGTCACAACAAGGTTATAAAACCGCTTTACGAAGCTGCACTGATTAGTTATGCAATACTTGTATATCTGTGTGCGACTAAGGGGGTATCCAATTAGCCGCGGTAAATTACAGCGGCTAACTACCCCTGAAGTCGGCCGGACGCGGGCACTTATCGGGGTTTTTTTTTCGGGACCTGATTTGGCCCGAAAAAGAATCCACGATAATTACTGTTTTTTCACCTGAAAAAAGTCGAACACATAATTGCCGCAATAAGCTCGCGGCATCTATGTGTTTTCGGGAGAACTATCCTATTATTTCGACAGATACCGCCCTTAGTTTGAAACTATGTATGAAGTGCTACGAAGCAGCGTCCACAGATTTTTATTTACACCAAATTCCATTGTACAAAATAAAATGAAAGATGCTACACCTCTCAGCGCGGCTCATTTGCGCCAGGCATCTCACGCCGTGAGGACACATCCATCCAGCAAGCAGAACGCCTTTCACTCTTAACCATAGAACACATTCTTGGCATTTGGCTCCAAAGCACACTACTTGTATACCCAAATAGGTTTTTTGGGGGGGCTGGAATCAGTGTACATTGAGAAATGCCAGGAAAAAAAAAGAAGAATATTTAGAAAAGAAGAAAAAAATTATACAGAAAAATGGAAACCTGCCTATACAAACACATAAAATGTTGATTCTTACCTGTCCCCCTCTCTTTCCAGACTTGCGAGTGTTGCAGATCTCAGGTTCATGATCAGATGAGTTAGGCTCAGATGAGCAATTTGTAGTTCTCTGGCGAGAGGAGCATCGCACCCCATCTGCTAACTAAAAAACAAAGAGTATTTAGAAATTATTCCTATTACCTATAGTGTACGTGCAATCAGATGAAGGCATTCCCTACCAAGAGAGCTGGCAATGGTCAATTCGTTACATTATTATTATTACTATATTTTATTTAAAGGAGCGCCACATGTGGTCCGCAGCTCCATAGGTAGAGTACAAGGTACACAGAAAATGACATTACAATACAGTAACCAAAATAAAACAGAGCACAAGTAACAATTCGCAACACAATTCGCCACCCCCTTCCCAATTCGCCACCCCCTTCCCTACCACCAAATGGGGCACCGCGTGCAGTCTAGAGGGACCCGTTCTGCACATGTGTAGAACGGGTCCACGCGCAGTTCCCTCATCATCGGAGATGTACGCAAACCATCGTGCCAAGTGACTTCTTAAGAACCGTTTGATAAAGATCAGAACAGGTTTGAAGCGAGCAGGAGGCTGTGGGGTATACTCAATAATATGTGATGAGTGCAAAGTGCCTCCGGGAAGGGTCTGCACTTCATGGCCAGTAACATTGATCATTTTCCCCTCGCACCCCACAGGAGGTGCTCATGAATATTAGTGATGGTACTGTAGCGCGATATGCACAGGAAGCCACTGCAGCGCCACAGGACGGAGAACTGAATCTCTCACTATGTGTGCAAGGAGCAGGTGACAGGTGTCATGAAGTTGAGAGAATCCAAGAAGCCCCAGGCCGAGTTAGACATTAAAGGAAACAGGGTGCCCCACCAGCACAGAGTACATACACGAGGCTCCCGTCAAACTGGCACAGGAAGATTGTGGTTCCACGGCTATCAGAAATGAAGCCCCTATCCTACTTATGTGAACGTCACTCACACACACTATAGAGCAAAAGAAAATAAATACTTAAGTAGGGGTCCATTAATATCAGGAAACAATAATTTATTTATTTTCTGTGAAACAGACTATGGCCCTCATTCAGAACCGCTCGCTATTTGCGGTCGTTCGTTTTCTAAAAAGGGGTGGCTATTCAAATGAACCGTTCGCACTTTGCGGTCTGTTCACGCCTCTAAGTCTGAACGAGCGAGCAAAACATGCGAACATAAATTTGGAAAATACGCCCCCTGGCCGCTCGCACCATACGTCATGTCCGCTATTTATTAGATTAATCGAGTACATCGACCAGCGTATGAACTGCTCGCTATTCTTGTGGTTGGTTTTTTCAACCACTATTTTGCGAGCAGTTCTGAGTTAAAAAAAACCAAGTGACGTGGTCAATGACGCTGCTGGATTAATTATGCACTCCCTTAAAACGCCCGTTTTGACCTTTAAGCACGCCTGCGATCGGATTTCCACTCCCCGTTTTCAAGCACCTTCCCCTGTTACCACCCACATACGCCTCATTCTGTCACTCAAATTAGCAGGCATTCGCTATTTTGCGAGCATATGAATTTCGACCGCACTGACTGGTTCGCGCATGCGTGTAACGATCCGTACGCATGCGCAGTTGGCCAAACATCGCTCGGAGCGAACGAGCTGCCGCTTACGAGTGGCTCTGAATCAGGCCCTATGCTTTTACTGAAAGTTATTTGCAAACATTCTTTCATACATTACATTTTTTTAATGTTTAAAGCAAATACAAGGAGCAACGCCAGGCATACGAGTATCAAAGGAATCAATCATGGAATACAGAAATAGTACAATGTGCAGTAATCCTTTCATTACAACAGTAAATCGATGTTAAGATACAGCCACGTAAACACGGTACACTGCAAATGCAACTTAAAAACAGGTGTAAGAAATGGGACACAAAGGAAAGCTATTAACACTTTCAACATCATGGGCAATTGGGTAGTCTGTAGTCAAATCACCAGAAGATAGGGGTGGTCATCGTCAATTTTGTTACCATCGATGGCCTATGACCGATGGTTTTGCCATCGATAGTGTGGCACTGATGCTGCCGCCCGATGAGAGTAAACATTGGTGGCCCGATAGCCAGAGTGTACGCATGCGCATAACTAAAGCCATCTTTGGCTAAACCGTCAATTTATACTGAGGGTTTAAAATCGGCCATCGATGGTATTGATGTCGATGGCCATCACTATCAGGGGATCCCTGATTTGTACATCAAAGCTGTTTTTTTTTGTTTTGTTTTTTTCTTCATTTAGCCATATAGGTCGTATTTACTGTGAGATGTATTCATTGTAAATTGCCATAGAGAGAAAAAAAAAAAAGAGGCCCAAATATAAAGAACAGAATACTTATAGGAGAGAAAAGGGTACATCAATTAATTCACCTAAATAGAACTGTGTAGTGTTCAACCACATCTGAGATTCAGGTTAGGACAGCGGTTACACTGTCCATTCAGCACTAGCTAAATTTAACGGTCATTCAAGGTTCCCTACAATGGAAGCTTTCATACTTGTCATAGAGCTCCCCTCCCTCCCTCCCAGCCTTAGCAAAGAGCCCACATGCTAGATTTCACCTGCTCCAAATGCTAATAGGAAGGCAAAAAACACAAATAAAGACACCGGTACCTGTCTGCAAGTTACACATCTGTAATATTACATTACTGTCCAAATGCTGAATCACATTACTATGCGATTAATACTACGATCTTGGAACTGTTTTTAACTCTTGGTGTGCCAAAAGACCAGCTCTAACATCTACTGCAGTGGTTCTCAAACTCGGTCCTCATGACCCCACACAGTTCATGTTTTGCAGGTCACCCACAGGTGTAATCATTACTCACTGACACATTTTAAAAAGGTCAACAGGTGGAGCTAATTATTTCACTTTATTCAGTGTGGAGACATGGAAAACATGCACTGTTTGGGGTCCCGAGGAACGAGTTTGAGAACCTGTGATCTACTCAAACCCTGTGATCAAGCAGTATATGTCCTAATGCATAATTAATAAATTAATTAGTATATAATTTCTGCACTAGTACACCAAATATCCAACCAGCTCATGTGTGGTTCCATCTACACAAAGAGCCCCAAAGATATCTGTGCTGACGGATCTGCTAGCCCTTCCCCACAGTGCCTTCTCCATCCTCTTATATGATAATACCCCGAAACCATCTCATCAACTGACTCATCCTCATCTAACAACCCCACCAACTGACTCATCTTCAGCTAACAACTCCACCAACTGTGAACCACTAAAGGGGGGTATCCACTTGACGATAAAGTTGAACGATAAGGATAAAATCGTTAGATAATCGTTTAAACATCGTGCAGTAATTGTTTCTAACGATGTGCGCTCCCGCTGGTCGTTTGATCGTCTCCTCCATCGACTGAACATGCAGGTCAATTTCACTTGATTGCTTACAAATCATTTACACATCGTTTACGCTGAACGATCAAACGATGAACCACTATCTGCCCACTATAGCTGAAAGCTCTCAATCACAGATTAAAACAACATAGTTTATTGTTAGATCTTTTGCAAATTGTTCAGAGTGGAAGATCATATTTCAAGGGAAACTACAAGGGAAAATCGTTAAGAGGTTGGACAGAGATAAAATCGTCTAGTGGATGCCCCCCCTAACTCATCCTCATCTAACAACCCCATTACTGTGAACCACTGACTCATCCTCAACAACCCCACCAACTTCTATGCTGATCTGCTGTTCTATTGTTTCCTCCAATAACCCAACCACCATTCCATCCTCATTTAATACACCACCAACTGCCCCATCACCCACTCAACTGCTGCATCTGATTCTGCACTGCAAAATCAACCACTTGCCCTTCCTCATCAAATTCCCACCAGACTCAACAATTGCCCTACTCTCATCTGAAGACATGCTACCAGCTCAACCGCTACACATACTATTCAAATGCCATACCTTTCACTCAACTGCCCCATCCCAATTAAAAACCCTATTATCAACCAAACAACTGCTCCATCCACATCTAATCATCTATTATCCCACCAACTCAACTACTGGCCCGTCAAAATATAATGCTCCCTACTTACTCAACCACTGGCTCATCTTCATCTAATATTCCACCACCAACTAAACCATCATCTAATTCCCCACCACCAACACAAACACTGTACTTCACAACCAACTCAACAACTGCCCTACCCTCATGTAATACCCCACCCACTCAACCACTACCCCATCTTTGACAACACCGTCCCCATTCTCGTCTAATACCTCAACTTTGCATACCACACCATCAACAGTGAATGACACTGATTTAATACCTCACCATCAACTCCATCACTGCGCCATCCTTGTCTAATACCCTTCCACTGATTTAACCACTGTCCCTGCCTTGTTTAATACCCCACCACTAACTCAGCCACTGCCCTTGTCTATTACCCCACCACTAACTCAGCCACTGCCCTGTCCTTGTCTATTACCCCACCACTAACTCAGCCACTGCCCTGTCCTTGTCTATTACCGTACCACCAACTCAAGCACTGTCTCATCCCATTTAACCAGTGGCCCTATTACCCTCTAGGAGCCCACTACCATATTTTTACCCCGTACTCAATAAATCGCTACATTTAGTACAATCGGGTAAATCTACATCTAATACCCAACCTGCTAATATACTGTCCACTGACAATCATAATTCCCTACCGAGTCCTACGGATGGACATTGGAAGCCGATGGTCAGCAACCATTGATGTTCCTGATTCGATGGAAGAACTTTTTCTATGGAATTGTGGGTATTCGATGGTTGCCAGCCGCCAGATGGAGCTTTCCAATGCCTAGCTGCTTCTGCGCAGCTGCCTACAACTCATCATTGTACGCCACCAACCCAAACACTACACCAGATATGCCCAGCTATTTCCTTGCCGCAAATCGCACCCACACCTCCATAGGAATGCATGGTGCAGTCGCAGTGCACGCCACACAGTACCGTATGCAGGCGCAAGAAATGGCATGCGCGATGCGTGCGCACACTTGTGGTGCGATTAGCAACAACGTAACTGGTCGCATCTGTACTTGTATACACACACAACCCCAACCACTGCCAAATCCTTGTCGTCCCTCACTCATTTATCCAGTGGCCTATTGCAATCTAGTACCCCACAGTCATATATTTATGTGACTCAGCTACAGCTAACAACAGTGCAGACCCAGCGACATTCAGCACCCGACTGAGCCCATTACCCTTCCCTCTGCCCATCCCCCGTCCAGCACCCCTTCTGACGCCAGGCTGGCACTGCATCAGCCGTACAAGAGCGTGGCACAGTCACGCGGTGCCCGGGAATCCGCACCTTTCTCTTCTTCATGGAGAACGTCCCGGTCCTCTCGCCGCCAAAACTCTCCAACTTGTATCCAAAACTTTCCAGCAGCCCCTCACCGGCCCCGCCCAAAGGCTCTATGCGAGCGTCATCTGCACACACACCAAACACAAGGCGGACCGGACTGCGTCTGACGTCATCCAGCAGCAGCGCGGCCATCTTGAAAAAGGGAAAAAAAAAACCTGACACTGCGCGAACGTGCCCTAAAGCGTCCATGTTGGAATCTGGCTAGCGGCCGATTAACCCTTTCAGGCCCTGGTATTCTTGCAACGTTGCATCAGCTGACGTCAATTACTGTTGAAAATGTTTTGTATAAAGTCCCCCATACATCAGAAATTGATTGCAGCAATCGTGAAATTTGCAATCGATTGTGTATAAAAATCCTTCCATTTTTCAATCGATTGCAGATTGCAGAATTGCCACAATCGATTGCAAATTGCACGATTGCTGCAATCAATTGCTGATGTATGGGGGCCTTAAGTTGTTTCATACGTCTCTCTTATAATAGGGGTAGGTTTATAAAATACCAGATGGTGGAACATATTTGCCATTGCCACTTATTGCAGCGACAGAAAATTTTCTATTGTTGCAATTCATCAATAAGGGGACCATTTATCAATAATCGCATTTGCAATGAGATCTGGGGGCAGTATAAACGCCAGGATGTATTAAAGAGCACCGGCAGGGACAGGGGCTCCAGGGACTCCTGCGCTTGCTTGGTCTGCAGATTACACATGCATGGTGGCCACTGCAAAGGGAGAATTCCAGAGGAACCCTCTTACGATAGGTATAGACATCGGAAGCCCACCATAAAACGATGGCTGGACTTCCACCATCAAAACTTTCGATGCATTGGCATACCTCCCAACATGACCCTCTCCAGGAGGGACACGATGCTCTGGTCCTGGACTTCCCTGGTAATTTATGATTGGTGGCTGCTCCAGACCTCATTCCGAGTTGGTGGTTAGGTCCGCTCTATCGTAAGGGAAAAGGGGCCGGATATGCAAATTAAGCGATCGCAAGATGCGGCGCTAAGATGGGCTCGCTAGCTGAACGAGCGAGGGTAAGAAGCGGCCGCAAGACCAAAAACACGTCCCCTTTGCGATCGCAACACACATCATCTCCGGGGATATTAGGATTAATCGAGACCATCGGGATCCATCGGAGCTGCTCGCAGAGCTTAAGGCTGACCATATCCTCACTCAAGCACTACAATCTAGCCAGTGTAAAAACCACCCATGTCACATTTGTGCCATGACACTACTTTTTTAATTATGCACTCTCATTAAACTCCATTTGCATAGCATTCGGATCTCCACTCCCCCGTTCACAAGCACCTTCCCCTGTTACCTCCCTCAAACGGCTCATTCTGTCACTCAAACTAACGACCTGTCTGTGTTCAAGGAGAAAGAAATTTCCGATCGCAAAAGCTAGTTTGTGCACACGCATTGCGAATCTTACGCATGCGCAGTTTAGTGAACATTGCTGGGTATGACCGAGCGGCCGCTTACAACCGACTCTGAATGAGGTCCTGTGTCCCTCCTGGAGAGGTCATGTTGGGAGGTATGCGATGGTAAAGGTCCCTGCCTGCTGGTCTGCAGGCAGGGACAGCGCAGCTCTCAGCATAAAAAAAAAAAAGTAACCATCACAACACCATCGAATCATTACCATTTGATGGCGGCAAACATCGGAATCCTGCCATCGAATGGTAAAAACACATCACAAGAAAAACATTGATGGTCGGCAAACATTCACCATCGATGTCCATCCCTATCTTGCGGTAATTTTTGCCCTGTGTAGCCCATAAGCTACAGCAGCACAACACCATCTTCAGATGGCGTTACCTGCGGGGACCATACCCCAGAATGCTTTGCATTCTGGAGCTTGGTAAATCTGACATCGCATCCCCTGTAGAAACCTATGGTGGCTGCTGCTACCGGAAATTGGGGGACCGTAGCAGATATCTGCCTGTCTATGATCATCCACTTCCAATAAGAAGAACATGAGTTTAATAAGTAAAGGTCATTGGCCGAGCAACACAAATCCCAGCCCAGTCTGCCTAGAGCCTATGGGGGACATTTATCAAAGCTTGGAGAGACATTGGGCCTGATTCCGATCCGCTCGCTAGATGCGATTGCTCGCTCCCAGCGTATGGAAATTTGGCTAAGTGCCATCAAAGCAGGCGATCGCACGGCAAGTAATAAGCACTCCCACTATGTCTTGGCGAGCGATCGCTTTGTGTATGCAGACGCCCACCAGCCTGTCTTAAGATGCCCACTTGCGCACGTCATCTCCAGGAAGCGTATGGAACCATTGGTACATCGAGCACCATCGGATGCGATCGCAGCGCTTGTGGCAGACCATACCCTACCGCAAGCACTGCGAACACTTCAGTGTAAAAACCAGCCAGGTGATGTGTCCTATGACGCTGGCTGTTAATCATGCACGCCTCTGAAAAGGCGTTAAGATTTTCAGGCACGCCTGCATTCGCACCTTCACTCCCTCGTTTCCAGTGGCCTGCCCCTGTTACCACCCACAAACGGCTTGACCTGTCACTCATTCAGCTGGGCTGTCTATGCTGGGCGAAAGAGTGTTTCTAGATCGCTCGTACTAGTTTGCGCGCGCGCAATACGAAGCGTACGCATGCGCACATTGAAAAACATCGCTCGCTCCGACCGATCGCTTGCTAGCGAGCGTCTCTGAATCAGGCCCATTGTCTTTATAATATAGTAGGCTTGTTGACTAATGCTGCAGTCACCCCACACCACCTATATAACAGCTAATAAAGGGCCTGATTCAGAGCCACTCGTAAGCGGCAGCTCGTTCGCTCCGAGTGATGTTTGCCCAACTGCGCATGCGTACAGATCGTTATACGCATGCGCGAACCAGTCAGTGCGGCCGAAATTCATGTGCTCGCAAAATAGCGAATACCTGCTAATTTGAGTGACAGGATGAGGCGTATGTGGGTGGTAACAGGGGAAGGTGCTTGAAAACGGGGAGTAGAGATCCGATCGCAGGCGTGCTTAAAGGTCAAAACGGACGTTTTATGGGTGTGCATATTTAAAACAGCAGCGTCATTGACCACGTCACTGGTTTTTTTTTTAGCCAGAACTGCTCGCAAAATTGTGGTAGCAAAAACCAACCACAAGAATAGCGAGCAGCTCATACCCTGTTCGATGTACTCGATTAATCTAATAAATAGCGGACATGACGTAGGATGCGAGCGGCCAGGGGGCGTAGTTTCCCAAAAAACGACCGCAAGTTTTGTTCGCTCGTTCAGACCTAGAGGCGTGAACAGACCACAAACAGTGAACGGTTGATTTGAATAGCCACCCCTATTTTCTGGACGAGCGAGCGCTAATTGCGTCCGGCTCTGAATCAGGCCCGAAGTTTTCAGAAATCGCTTTATCACCATCAGATTGAGAGGGGTAGGCATGGTACGAAATAAATATGTCAGTCAGGATAATATATCCATTTTGAGAGTTTATTTTGCCAATAGCACGAAGACCAGCAGAGCTGTTTAGCAGAAGTTCAAACATAGGAGGTTGATACAATTAACCACTTGTCTTTTTCTGTTTACATTTTAAGTACAGGCGATGCTGAGTCGCACCCATTTCAATAGCACCTACTACACTTGAAGTAGCGTACCTGGACTAGACTGTTCTCATGTGGGCAATGTGGGGGTGTGCTGACGGAGCCAAAGGCTATGCAGAAATGGGCGTAAACGTAAACACACCTGTTTCCAGTCATATTTTTTGCTCTCACTATAGTTGTAAGTGCTGATAATTACGATGCAAGTGAGTTCACTGCAAGATTAGTACAAATCTTCATACCTGGAGAAATATGCACATTTTTTCCTTTATTCGCAGTGTGAGAGCACATATGTATTTTGTAGCACCATTTTCATGCACATTTTTTCAGAATATATATATACAGGAACAACACTGTCCATAACGATTGTCAGCAGCTTCTATTTGGCTGATGGCATTCTGGTGGCTGCTGCAACCTACAGTGGCCCTGATTCAGAGCCGGACGCTCTGACAGAGCGCTCGCTCTGAATCAAGGCCGTCCCTCTTGATTTTTAGTGACAACTCACAGCTATAGCGAGCGGCCATGAAGATGGTCACGATGGTTAAGACCATCGCGACCATAGGGCTTGCGACGAGACCCTTGTGGTAGGGTCTCATGGCCGCAAGCCCCAGAGAGCTTTCGGCTCAAACAGAGCCGAAAGCACTCCCACTGACATCACTTGTGATGTCAGTGGGGCCGGCCCCAGACGGTAGGAGTTCCCTCTGTCTGGGCAGCCACGTCCCTGGCACGCCCACCAAAGGGGGGCGTGCTGTCACTCAACATCGACAGCACGCCCCCTTTGGTGCGAGACCCGGAGCGACGGATTGCCCGGAGCGACGGATTGTCCGGGTCTCGAGCATGTGCACGACGGAGCCTGCACTGGGCCAACATCAACCCGCTTCCGAGTGTCCAGCGCTTGCGAGCGGGTCTGAATCAGGCCCAGTATTTGCATTAATTGTTTGATATTTGCAATTGGTCTATGGATGGAAAAGCCAAGAGATGTTTGTGCTTAACTGAACTTAGGCCCTGATTCAGAGCCGGCCGCACTAACAGAGCGCTTGCTCTGAATCAGGGTGTCTTTTTTTTTTTATTTATGGAACGGCCTCCTGGCCGCTACGCATTGCTGTGGGTTGCCACCCACAGCTAATGCGAGCGGCCAGGATGATGGTCGTGATGGTCAAGACCATCGCGACCATCAGGCTTGCGACGAGACCCTTGCGGTAGGGTCTCATGGCCGCAAGCCCCAGAGAACTTTCGGCTCAAACAGACCCGAGAGCTCTCCCACTGACATCACTTGTGATGTCAGTGGGGCCGCCCCCAGACGGTAGGCGTTCTCATGGGCTGCCCACCAAAGGGGGCGTGCTGTCACTCAACATCGACAGCACGACCCCTTTGGTGCGAGACCCGGAGCGACGGATTGCCCGTCGCTATCCGGGTCTTGCGCATGCGCACGACAGAGCCGTCTCCGTCGTGCGCATGTGCTCTGGCCCACCATCGACCCGGTTGCGAGCACTCAGCGCTTGTGACCGTGTCTGAATCAGGCCCTTAGGGGCATATCGACACAAGGCCAATGTTTGTACAGTTGAGCGATTATCGATGAGCTGTGCATGTGTTTGAGTCACCCAGTGTATTTTTTACAGGCAGGGACCATTTGTTGGCGGCAGTGGGTAGGTGGCGGCTAAAACGCAGGCTTGTCGTGACCGTTTTTGGGGCATCTCTGCCTGCAACGTAGTCAAAATGGCTCCGGTGTCTCTGTACCTGTAGCCATCCTGCGTGATCATAGGGTTACACAGAAGTCCGAGCTCAAACTGAGCTGCATCTTTGTACGCTGCCATTTTGGATTTGCAAAGCTGCCGGTGGGCGTCTCAATACAAATCACGGCAGCTGCGACATTTTCATATTTGCGCACAGCCGCTGCATAGAAATTAGTAGCTGTGGCAGCATATCGTCCATCTCTGAGTCAGGTCTTTTGCATCTGTATTATTTTAAATGTCTTTAAGTATGGATCGCAACTGCGAATGCAATAGCGATTACGCACGCAGTCTGACTGCGAAACTATTCTAATCCACTGCGATCGCTATGCAGTCGCAGCACAACATAAAGAAGCAAACTTTACCTTACGCACATCCGTAATGCTTAGCAAGACTGCAAAACCATCGGTAACATCGAGTACCATCGCAGCGTCACGCACACTTGCACAAGCTCTGACCTTACTCAGGAATTGATAACCTCGTCGCACGCAGTGAGTACACAAGCTGCGTATGGCATCGCAGTGGATGATTTATGTACGCCCATGCAACGGCGTTCGAATGCCCTGGCACACCTGCGTTTCGCCAACCACCCCTCTCCCCGTCACCACCCCCAAACTGTAATTCCTGTCACTCACTCTGCGATGGGTCTGATCACAGTGGAGTGTTTTGCGCACACACACTTCGATGCATACGCATGTGCAGTACGCAGCAATCAGTCGATTGCGTGCATAATCGCAGTTGCGATCCTTGCTGAATCAGGCCCACTGTCCAGACACAGACTTATGATATTTAATTACAGTACTATATTGTGTATGAATTGCGTACTGTAACTATAGCCGTTACTACTAACACTGGGCCTGATTCACCACGGATCGCTATCCTGCTTATATGCACGCTACGCAGTTGCTAATATCAGGGGTGACATGTAAATGTTTGCATTCGCATTGCGATCGCAGCCTGACATAAGGACGCCCACTTCCCCTTACACACATCCGTATATTTGGCCAACATAGAGCAACAATCGGTAACATCAAATAGCATCGGACAGTTAATGAAGCTCAGACCTCACTCAGGAATTGCTTACTTCTGCGCATGCTATGAGGCCTCAGGCGGAGTCTGGTATCGCAGTGGCTAATTTATGCACACCCATGCAATGGCGCTGAAACGCAATGGCACGCCTGCGTTCGGCCGACCGCCCCCGTCACCACCCACATACGGCACTCCCTGTCAATCACTCTGCCATGGGTCTGCGTATCCTCTGCGATCGCTGTCCCGTACTCAGTGGCTAGTTCGTGAACACGTACTGCAATGCATGCGCAGAACGCAACAATCGACCTATTGCGTGTGTAGAAGCAACTGCGTTCCTTGCTGAATCAGGCCCACTGTCATCTATGTCTTCTGGCTTAAACCAGGCGTATATGCTATTCTTTTCTCCTGGTGTCTGTCTGGCGCATATATCACTGTTCTTTCCTGACGTAAAGCTGGTGCCTAGACTGCCTAGCAGAACTGGTGTAAGCAGGGTGTGCGCCATCCCGCTAGTACAAGCCTACCAGATTTTGGCCCTCATTCAGAGCCGCTCGTTAGCGGCAGTACGCTCGTTCCGAGCGATGTTTGCACATCTGCGCATGCGTACGCTTTTTAGTACGCATGCGCGAACCAGTCAGTGCGGCCGAAAATCCTTTGTACGCTATATAGCGAGTGCCTGCTATTTTGAGTGACAGAATGAGGCGTATGTGGGTGGTAACAGGGGAAGGTGCTTGAAAATGGGGAGTGGAGATCCGAACGCAGGCGTGCTTAAAGGTCAAAACGGGCGTTTTATGGGTGTGTATATTTAAAACAGCAGCGTCATTGACCACGTTACTGGGTTATTTTATAGCCAGAACTGCACGCAAATTTGTGGTAGCAAACACCAACCACAAGAATAGCGAGCAGTTCATACGCTGGTCGATGTACTCGATTAATCTAATAAATAGCGGACATGACGTAGGATGCGTGCGGCCAGGGGGCGTTTTTAACAAATAAACGAGCGTATGTTTTGCTCGTTCGTTCAGACTTAGAGGTGTGAACACACTGCAATGTGCGTACGGATCATTTAAATAGCCACCCCTTGATTTTAAACGAACGACCGCAAATAGCGTGCGGCTCTGAATGAGGGCCTTTGTTCTCAATTATCCTGGCAGTGCCCGATTAATGGGAGAAAGGGGGACAACATGCACCAAAGGGGGCGTGTTGGCGATGGTGATTGACAGCAGGCCCCCTTTGGTGGGCGTGCCGGCAGCGTGTCTGCCCAGATGGAGGCGTTCCCATGGGTCCGGCCCCACTGACATCACTAGTGATGTCAGTGGGAGTGCTTTTGGCTCTGATAGAGCCAAAATCACTCCAGGGCTTGCGGCAGACGAGACCCTACCACAAGGGTCTCGTCGCAAGCCCGATGGTCACGATGGTCTTGACCATTGCGACCATCATCATGGACGCTCGCATAAGCTGTGGGTGGTAACCCACAGCTATGTGAGCGTCCACGAGGCCGCCTCGCAAAAAAACAACACGCCCTGATTCAGAGCGGGCGCTCGTTCAGAGCGTCCGGCTCTGAATCAGGCCCTCTGTCCACTCCCTGATTACAGGAAAAATTTGCTTATTGTTACATTGTTTTCTTTTTTTTAAATTAAGTTAAAAAAAATATATTCTAGGAGCTGTTTACCATCTCCCCCACCCCAATTTTAAATAGATCCCCATTGTATAATTTATCCCTCCTCCCCCGTGGCAATAGATTTCCAGTGGCATTAGATCCCCCAGTGACCTTACCCCCACCCTCATGCCCATAGGTCCTCATTGAAGATACACCGCCCCCTTGACCCACAGGCGCCTTATCAAGACCCTGCTCACAACTATGATTTTTAAAGTGCATCCAAATCAGCCTCAGAATGCCCTCTGATTATTACTTGCTTCACTTAACCTGCCAAGAAATCTGTCTGCAGCTACTGTAGTAAGAGGACTTTGCAGTCATAATGCATTAGGATAATTAGGATATTAGGAGATTATGCTGGAAATGCCATATTGCAAAGTTGCAGTATAAAACATTTAGAAATCTAAGGTACATATAGGGACATAATTTACTACACACAGAAAGGTCTGCCGGAAAAAATGTGCCCATGAACAGAAAAAGGTGAAGATCAGTTTGCAAATGTTCCTGTGATATTGCAGTCTTCAGCAGTTTAGACATCTGGAAATGTAAGTTCCCACGTGCTTGATTTAGAATATGTTGCAATAATTCTGCTAAATTTGGGGTAAATATTTGTAAGTATTATAGGTATGAGTCACAAAGTGCTGATTATACAGTAGAGACATAAACATACTGAAATATATAAACAAATAGATAATAAAACCGTTTTAGGTCTGCGTCTCTTCTCAAACAGTACACTTTTCAGTCCTCTGCTGTCCAGGGGCCTGATTCAGAGCCGTTCGCTCTTTGCGGTCTGTTCACGCCTCTATGTCTGAACGAGCGAACAAAACTTGCGGTCGTTTTTTTGGAAACTACGCCCCCTGGCCGCTCGCATCCTACGTCATGTCCGCTATTTATTAGATTAATCGAGTACATCGACCAGCGTATGAACTGCTCGCTATTCTTGTTGGTTTTTCCTACCGCAATCTTGCGAGCAGTTCTGACTATAAAATAACCCAGTGACGTGGTCAATGACGCTGCTGTATTAATTATGCACACCCGTAAAACGACCGTTTTGACCTTTAAGCACGCCTGCATTCTGATCTCCACTCCCCGTTTTCAAGCACCTTCCCCTGTTACCACCCACATACGCCTCCTCCTGTCACTCATATTAGCAGGCATTCGCTACTTAGCGAACAAACGATTTTCGGCCGCACTGACTGGTTCGCACATGCGTATTACGATCCGTACGCATGCGCAGTTGGGCAAACATCGCTCGGAACGAACGAGCAGCCGCTTACGAGCTGCTCTGAATCAGGCCCCAGGTCCAGACTGTGCCCCCACCCCATCTCGTTAAACTATATTGCCCCTTTGCCTGTGGCGCGGACCTCACTTTGTGACACTGATTTTAACCTGTTCTAGTGACTCTACCCTTAGTTATCCGATGATTAACTATTGGTCTCGCTGTGAGGGATACTTAAGTATCCAACTCGCAGCGAGAGAAACTTGACACCGGAGCAATTCATCATTGCTCCGGTGCGGGGAAAGCTGTTCTGAAAAGCAGCTGTCCCCTTGGTTAGTATTGCAGCTACTGCTGCGTTACCTCCTCCCCGTCAGCCTGGCTACACATGCGTGACCTGAGGTCACAGCCGCCGGGGAGTCCATTGAGAATGCGGCAAGGGATCTACTCGGATCCCTCTTTGCATCCCCAGAACTCTTTCCCAGGAGCGGGGCTACAGAGTTTGCTGAATACCAGGGGGTCCTATCGGACCCCTGATGATGGAGGGCCCGGTAAGTAACTATGCAGAAACTAGCATTTCTGAATGGTTACCAGGCCAATTACCATTGATGAATAGGCCTGTTATTCTCTATTCCCAACGTTCTATATCCATCATCAATGCTGTGTCCTCATCCCTAAACTGTTTTTGTTTTTTTCAAAATACAGCTGTATGCTACACACCCCTTAGTCTCCCCTTTTCTAACTATTCATGAAGCTCCATTTTAAAGAAATAATAAATAGCAAAAAGCCCCATCTAGTGAAGTATGGGGGTGATTTAGTAGTAGATGGAATTGCTAAGCTGCCCGCAATTCCGTCCTTGCAAATATGCAAATGCAGCAAGAGGTGTCAGACACTGAGGTTGCAGGCTGGGATAACCATTGCGACCATTGGTCACGATGGTGGACGGCACCGGGCAGCTGAGTAAGCCTCAGCTTACGCAGGCTGGCCAGCTTGTGAGGCCAGCAAACTGCGTCAGAGGACGCAGATCCTGGCATTGTCACTCCCAGAAAATATGGGAAACACGTCCTCATTTCCGGGAAGGTCGGCTGTCCCCAGCCCCGCCCCGAAAATGCCTCTGCCTGTCAGTCAGGCAGTGGGATAGCTGGGGCTGCGTGCGATCACACAGGACCCGTTCTGCACATTTGCAGAACGAGTCCTGCGCATGATAATTGGAAATCTACGTTCAGCATTGCCCTAGTGTGCAATGCTGAATCAGCCCCTATATTATATTCCTATTGTTAGAAGCGTAGTGCAACACTGCACAGTTTTCAGCAACATGGCTCCTCAAAGGCCACTTTTGTTCCCTTGCCAAGATGGCCGCTAATACCCTAGCTGCGCATGTGTGGTGCCATCTTGTTTCACTGTGTATGAGTGATACAGGGGAGGATGGCTGTCCTCCTCATTGCTGCTGAGACCAAAAAACGCTATTACCGCTGTTCCAGCAGCATAACCGCAGCATATGAGAGTCACCGGCTAGTGAGTGCCTAACCCCGCTCTGCTATAGGCTCCGCTCCATGCTTGGACATAACCAGTGTAACAGTGAGTACTGCTGTACACAAATAAACTTCACACCCTGGTTAAGTTCCACTGGACTGGTTGCTTGGGTATGCTGGTGTGTACACACCTTTTCAACACCTACTGTATTACAACATAACCAGGAAAGCTTGCCCAAAGTCTCCTTTAGTCCCCATCTTTTACCTCATATCAGAGCTTGTATACTGAACGTTCCATGACTATGAAGACCAGTGTATAACTTATTTATAGGGTTGTATGAAGCCACATAAATTCTGTTCCCCTTGGTTCTACCAATAAGCAACTCAAAGGTGCTGATTCTGTGTCACACATATCTCTGATCACGGATGCTACGGGGAGTTTTTGCACACAGCCCGTGCATCTTTTCTTATGTCCGTCTTATTCTGAGTCAGATGGAACTTGGCCAGCTACTCTGAGTTGGACTCCGCTGTGGGGAAGTAATACGCCACTTTTTCAGCCTCTGACCCAGCACCCCTCTCCCAGCACAGCACCCATCTCCCAGCAGCACAGATCACAGCAGCAGCCAACAACACCCATCACCCCTCATCCATAGCAATCCTCATCCACAGAGCTGTAACTAGACATTGTGGTGCCCTGTGCCAGCAAGAGCATTGTTGCCCCCACCCCCCCTATTTTAAATACGGACAGTGCGCGCCTAAGGTCCCCCCCAAATGGGTGTGGTCTTGCTGGCAAGGGGCGTGACCCCACAATAGTACCCCGTATTTAAATTATGCCACACTGTAGTGCAACCTTATTCACATTACATCACAGGATAGTGTCCCTTATTCACGTTACGCCACACAGTAGTACCCCTTTACCTTATACACATTACGCCTCACAGTAGTGCCCCTTTTTTACATTATGTCACACAGTAGTGTCCGTTATTCACATTGCACCACACTGTATTGCTCCTTATTCCCTTTACACCACAAAGGAGTGCCCTTTATACACATTACTCTACACAGTAGTGCACCTTGTACACATAATGCCACACAGTAGTAACACACCTTATACACATAATGCCACACAGTAATGCCCCTTACACACTATGCCACACAGTAATGCCCCTTACGAATTATGCCTCACATCAGTAATATCCTTATACACATTATGCCACACATTACTACACCACAACCTCCCCGCACTCCCTGCACAGCACTCACCCAGCCAATAAAACTGTTGTAATAAACTACTATTACTTACAGATGTGAAGATTGTTTCAGTAAACGTATGAAAAGTGAGTATATTTGAGTAAATCCGACTTCTGTAGATTAACAATTTTGCTTTTATTCCAACAAACTGTCACATGGTTACAATACAATTGGTATGTGACTTCAACCAACAAGAACAGCATAATTCAGAAATTACTTTCAGTTAACATTAGTTCACATAGATAAGCGCATACACTTTAGTATATTTTATTTGACAGGAACTGAACTGGAACCTGCTCGGTCGGCTGTCCTCCGGAGCCCTGTAAGCTGCAATGGTTAGTACATTGAACACCATATGAAAATCACATAACATTGGACACTCAATAAATATCAACTCTATATATGGCCATTTACTGAACTTACCTTGAGCTACAGTCATTTATCTATTAGTCTAACTAACCTTATAAATATATCTAAACTGGTATATGAGCTTACTACTTTAGTAACAGTCCAGCGCTATTCTCACTTTTATGCATGCAAAGTTGCCCGGGTTAATGATTCTGATGGAGGCTATTTTATATACTAGATAAGACAATGGTCCTCATTCAGACCCGGTCGCAAGCACTGAGCACTCGCAAACAAGTCGATGTTTAGTCCCTGCGCTCGCGCAGCGGGCGCACTGCGCATGCGCAAGCCCCGGAGTGAGAGGGAGAAACTCTCTCGCTCCGGAGCTCACTACAAAAGGGCCGGCTGTCGATGTTGATCAACAGCTCGGCCCGTTTTGTAGGCAGGGCGGGGGGGGAGTGGTTTCACAAACGGAGGCGTTCCTTAAGGAACGCCTGCCGGTTTTTGGGCGGCTGTATCAGCAGTGATATCAGTGGTGAGTTTTCTTCTCCCTGGGGCTTGCGGCTGCCGAGACCCAACCTTAGGAAGGTCACGATGGTCTTGACCATCGCGACCATCAATCTGGTCGGTCGCTAAAGCTGTGGGTGGTAACCCACAGCTTAGCTAGCGACCAGGAGGCCGCACAGAAAAAAAGAAGCAGCCGCCCTCATTCAGAACAAGCGAACGCTTCTTGCGAGCACCTCTGAATGAGGTCCTATGTCCGTGGTTAGGAGTTGCAACTTATCCAATCTCAATTTAAGTCTCCATTGTGCTATTTCTCTCTCTGGGATACGTTTAAGAAGCCGGCGGCTGCAATCCCGACCACCGGCTTCCCGAATCCTCTATCCCGCCTACGGTTAAATGACAGGCATCTAAAATCTAGATGCCTGTCATTTTCCCGATGCCGGGAGACAGGCACCCGGTATCCCGATCGAAGGGAAGCTGGGCGCTGTGAGCGGACAGCCGCGGGGGGGAGGGTTAGGTTTAGGGCACCCGGGGGGAATTAGGGTTAGACACCCCCCTGGGAGGGTTAGGGTTAGGCTAGGGGGAGGGAGGGTTAGGGTTAGGCACCCCCGGGGGGACTTAGGGTTAGGCACCCCCCCGGTTTAGGTTTAGGCAGCGGGGAAGGGGGGTTAGGTTTAGGCACTTAGAGGGGGGATTAGGGTTAGGCACATGGGGGGGAGGTTAGGGTTAGGCACCCCTAAGGAGGGTTAGGGTTAGGGGGGTTGATTAGGTAGGTTTATACTTACCTTAGGGACGATCGGGATTTCCAGCGCTGTCGGGCTTCCGCTGCCGGGCTCTGCTGTTTTGTCGGGTTGCCGCAGCCGGGAATCGAACTGCTGGTCATGCGGCAGCCGGGATCCCATACCGAATGCCTCTCTCTATCTCCACTGTTGCAGCAATTTGGCTGGCAGTATTTCTTAATAAGGTACCTTCCAGTGTTAATAGTCAGTACTGAGGGGAGCTGGTACTATAAGGATGGATGGTAGTTAGCTGCAGTCTTACGGACTTGAGGCTCAAAGTCTACCTGCTGACTGATTGTCTGAAGCTTTCACAAAGGGTCCGGTGTCTCCATCTGCAGATTATCGCGTCTCTGGCTGCGACTGTTGCCAGGTAGGTGCGCAGGTCTGGTCCTCTTCTCTGTTACCTCAGGACTGCCACTGCCAACTGCTGCTCCCTGCCAACTGATACCTGCCTGATACTGTCATGTGACCTGCTGCTCCTGACCTCTTCAGCAGCTGCAGAGCCTGCTGGGAATTGTCTGCCTATATAATGCCAAGTCGGACGTAATAACTCACAAAGTGGGGTATTACACTGTGACCTCATCACCTCAGCCTGCCTGACTTACAGCCGTAGTAGCTCTGTGCAGCGGCAGCAGCAGCACTCAGTAAATGCAAAAAATAAAAATAAAAACATTGGGCCCATGGCTGGGAAACCATCGGTGGTAAAAGTATTCAACATCGGCCATAGACCATCAATGGTTTTGAATCATCGATGGTCTTTTACCATCCCTAATCTAAATTGCAGTATAAAAATAAAGCTGCCCAGAAATTGTGGGCTACATGCAAAACTACAGTAGCCAGTATTTACTCTGCATGCGAAAACAATAGATGTATTTGCATCCCTTGCATTGTAACATACTGTAGATTGTTCCAGGGATGCAGTCAATACCCGACTGCAGGAATTCCTGCGGTCAGAATGCTGGTGCCGTAATCCCGACATCTGTCAGAATCAAGGCGGGGTTAGGGGGAGGGTTAGCATTAGGCACTAGGAGGAGGGTTAGTGGTAGGCATTAAGGGGGGAGGGTTAGGTTTAGAGTGTAGGGAGGGGGAGGTTAGGTTTATGCACTAGGGGGGAGGTTAGATTCAGGCACCGGGAAGGGAGGGTTAGGGTAGGGAGTGGGGAATGGTTAGCTTACTGACCGACAGGCGTCGGTATTCTAACCCTGTCGGGATGCGGGTGTTGGGAATCTGACCACCAGGATCCCGAGAGCCGGCATCCCGTACCCATCCCTTTGTTCCAAATACAAATTTACTGGCTTTTTTTTTGCTTTTCTCCCCTAATCAGAATAAGCCCCAGTGTATTTAAAATTTATAATATTTCATCATTATACCCATTTAGAGCAGCCATGGAATGGTATTAGAATGGAAAAGTTAATAGGCCAACATTACAAAGCTCCATAGCTTCCGTCTGGAAGATTTACCGAACTTAGGTGTAGACTAAGCACCTACAAGCACAGGACGGGCTCTAGTAAAGTGTGATAGATATCGTCTGTCTCTCACCGAAATGTGCCTGTTTTTCAAGCTGAGCACCAGGGTTATTAACATGATGATATTCAGGCCACCAGGAATTAGTCACGTTCCAAGTGGCTGAACAGTCGTTTTACAATGCCTGGTGCAATGTGCTGTGACTGGCCTTCTCCAGCAATAAAACCTAACTGGATGATCAATATTTATATCGGATTTCCAATGATGTCGCTCTATTGCTTCTCTGTGTTTCATTTGAAATTTAATAGCATAATTCTAGCCTGAAACATTATAACAATATGAGACAGTAAGAGCCTGGAGAGATTAGGATAGGCAGTTTGCTTCTTTTAGGGAAGAAATATATATAATGTAACATGACTGATTAGGGGATAATGCCATTTACAGAAAACATATTTAAATGGGACATTTGCCCTAGTTATTGCTGTACTTTATTTTCCAGTTATTTTATTTCATATGTTCAGTGATTGCAGGCACACAAAGAAACCTTATTTGCCTGCCTGCAAAGTTCTTATGCTAGGTGTGCTATTTAGGGGGAGAAGCAGTCGGGAAGCCGATGGACGGAATCCCGACCGCCGGCTTCCCGACTGTCTAATCCCGGCAAGGGTTAAATGACAGGTGTCGAAATCTGACACCTGTCATTTTACCTACATCGGGAGCCCGGCATCCTGATGAAAAGGAAGCTGGTCGCCGGGCGCGGACAACCGCGGGGGGGGGGGGTTAGGTTAGGGGCTCCCAGGGGGGACTTAGGGTTAGGCACCCCCCCGGTAGGGTTAGGTTTAGGCTAGGGGAAGGGGGAGTTAGGGTTAGGCACCCCCGGGGGGAGGTTAGGGTTAGGCACACCCCCGGGAAACTTAGGTTTATGCAGCGGGGAAGGGGGGGGTTAGGTTTAGGCACTTAGGGGTTGGTTAGGGTTAGGCACTGGGGGGGGGGAGGTTAGGGTTAGGCACCCCTAAGGGAGGGTTATGGTTAGGGGGGGGAATTAGGGTTACTTACTTTAATTGTCGTTCGGGATTTTCACCCATGTCGGGCTGCCGTTGTCGGGATTTGAACCGGCTGTATATCATACCTATCCCATTTAGGGAATCAATGTCGTCTTATAGCACCAAGATGAGCAGTTATTGCACAGGGGATGTGGTCATTATCCCGGTAAAGGGGATGCCAGCGCTTAGAATACCGGCCCCGGAATTGCAACACCTGTCAGAATCCCTGCATCGGCAGATAGTGTTAGGCACTAGGGGGAGGGTTAGGGTTAGGTGCTAGGGGGAGGGTTAGGGCTAGGCGCTAGGGGGAGGGTTATGGTTAGGCACTAGCGGGAGGGTTAGGGTGTGTGGGTGGGAAGGTTAGGTTTAGGCACTAGGGGGGGAGTTTAGGTTTAGGCACCGGGGAGGGAGGGGTAGGGGTAGGAGAAGCGTTAGGATACCTACCGACAAGTGTCGGTATCTTAACCCTGTCGTGATGCTGGCTTCTGGATTTTGACTGCCGGGATCCCGAGCGCCGGCACCCCGTACCCAACCCATTGCACAGTGTGGGGCCTGTTTTAAATTATCATATTGAGTTGTTGCTGAATCCTGAGAGATCTAATTGATCTGGAAGGCTGGAAAATCATATTGGCATACCTCCCATTGTGACCAATTTGGCAGGACAGTGGTGATTTGTGGTGAAAGGGGCGGGGTTTCATCCAATAGTGCGCTTTTCCAGATAGATCAGGCCAGGAGGCAGCAGAAGAAATTCTAAAAAATACTTTATTATTTGAATAAACCACACATAACCCTGGAGACTGGCCCAACAAAGCAGTATGTAATCTCTTACTGCTGTCAGTCTGTACCACTGAGACAACTGAATACATTTAAATATACTGTAGTTGGTTATACCTATCCTTAAAACCATCCCAGTCAATCTGCCTCTTTTCATTCCACAAGCATACCTTTCAATATTGGCAGGATACAAATAGGGTTAGGGATGTGCAGTGGCGTAACTATATATTTTGCTCCCCCCCTGCCAAAAAAGTTTCTAAAGTCCCCCCCCGACCCCCCCCAAACAAGACATTTTTCTGCTCGCGCCCCTGGCAGCACGCACTCCTGAAAAAGGTGTGTGGTTTTGTGATACAGTAATGAAACATAGAAACATAGAATGTGACGGCAGATAAGAACCACTTGGCCCATCTAGTCTGCCCCATTTTTAAACATATTGTTACCTCAAACCCTTACTCATTCTTACTTCTTCTGAAGGATATCCTTATGTATATCCCATGCATGTTTAAATTGCTCTACTGTCTTAGCCTATACCAGTAGAGCAATTTAAACATGCAATTTAATGCCCCTTACACATTATGCCACACTAAGTAATGCCCTAATAACAAATTATGCCACACCGTAATGCCCCTATAACACATTATGGCACAATGAAGTGCCCCTAAACCACATTGTGCCACACTGTAGTGCCATTTACAACACATTAGGGCACACCATAATACCCCTTACAATACATTAGGGCACACCGTAATTTCCCTTACAACACATTATACCACACAGTAATGCCCCTTACAACACATTATGCCACATGGTAATGCCCCTTATAACACATAATGCCACACAGTAATGCCCTTTATAACAGATTATGCCACACTAAGTAATACCCCTTATAGCACATTGTGCCACACAGTAATGTCCCTTACACATTATACCACACAGTAATGCCCTGAAAGATATATCTCACCATCCTCCTCTCTGCTCCTGCCAGTCTGTCACCTCAGCTCAAGACAGGTGGCACAGTTTCTATGTGTGCGTAGAACCTGATTATTGGGAACATAGCTTACAACCTGTAAATTCTGCATGTATCAGGTTAGTGCCCATTATGCAGTGCTCCTGTTGTAGTTCCTATTATGCAATGCCCCTTGTAGTTGTGCCCATTATGCAATGCCCCTGTACTAGTGCCCATTATGCAGTGCATCCTGTAGTAGTGCCCTAAGTGGGCGGCTGCTGGCTTCATCCTGCTGGAGACTTGCCTACATTTCTGGGTGGTCGGGAGCACCACCAGCCGTTTGGGGAGAGTAGGCAAATATGGACCACACCCCAGGAGAAAATAAAGTAAAATGTCATTTGAGACTGTAGAATACCTCCCAACTTCCCACAAATCGGCCCCTATAATAGGATGGCTGGACAGTTCCCCACAATAGAGACTGCCCAGCCAAAAACAGAATGGTTGGGAGTAGGGGTGTGCAGCAGGTCCCTCCCTTATTCCCACATCTTACCTTGTCCTAGCAAAGAGGTCCCTCCTACTCCACATCAACATCTTCCCAGTGATATTCGGGAAGATGGCGCATGCACACAAGAGAACAAAAGCTCTAGCACAGTGCCAAAGTCTTTGCTTTCACTGCACAGTGCCCTTTTCCTGAAGATGTCACTGGGGAGGTGGCGCAGCGGAGGAGGAGGGGACCTCTTGCCGGCACAAGGAAAGTATATTCTGAATGCAGGGTGTCCGATGGACCTAGGGGCCCGTGTGAACTGCACAACCCACACCCATTGTAAATACTCCTCTGACCTGTGGCCCCACGCTCCTTCCTGCTTTATTGTCAGACTTGTTTCTTACAGCTTGTACATTAAAAGGGATGTAGTTATATTGCCGGCGGACAGGATGCCGGCCGTCGATATACCGACGCTGGAATCCCGCCACCTGGCATAATGCCGACACCAATATGTCGAAGGAGAACAGGATGCCAGCTTCGGCATCCCGAACTGCCACAATCCCGATTGTCCGGATGGGTAAGTACCCTGGGGAAGGGGGGGTTAGGTTTAGGCACCCCCAGGGGGAAATTATGGTTAGGCACCCCACCGGGAGGGTTAGTGTTAGGCTGCGGCTATTGAGTGGCTCTAAAGTGCGACTCTACTGAAGGTTAGGTGGTCGCTCATGCTGCCCCTAATGATACAGGTTCTCCATGACTGTAGTCGATTTTAATGTAATAACTCCCTCAGTGGACTACTTATCAAATAATGCCCTTAAAATATATGGAAACTGCTGTTTCCGCAGAATTATGTGTCGCTGTAACAATACAGAAAGTCATAGATATCTCTTGCTTTCCAGCGGCCAGCCCTCGTATCAGCCATCCCCATAGTTTTCTATGGAGATGGTATTTAACAAAATCCTCAAAGCAAAGTTTTCCAGATCTTGCATACGTTGGCTAACGTCAAATTACATATGTTGCATATGTTGGCTAATCTTCAGATGGCGTCAGCCCATTCCTCTCAATGGGACAGCCCTGCTGGAGAGGGACCTCTATGAACCCTCTCTAGAGGGCTAGAGGAGGTCCTCCGGGCTTATAGTGCACATGGGCCTATGATGATCAAGGGCCTATTGCAGTACGCGGAGGACCTATGACCGTGTGTAGATGTGACCAGTGTCATGTGGGTGTGTACACCCCTTACACTATCAACCCCAATGTCTCCCTAAATTCCTAAAAGTACAAAATTTGCATCACTTTGTGAGGAAAATAGAAATGCAGTTTTAATAGTTATAATTTATGGCCGACCGTGGGGCCAGCTGGGTGACTGGGCACAGGGGCATGTTTATAATGGGTGCAGGGTGTGCGGTGCCCACGGGCCCCTGGGTCCAAAAGTCAGGTGATAGGGTCAGGGGGCAATGGCTTCTCAGACTGCGGAGCTTAAAATGGGGGCGGACTCTGGGCCTGATTCAGACCTGCTCGCGAGCGCTGAGCGCTCGCAAGCGGGTCAATGTTGGCCCAGTGCACATGCGCACGAGGGAGCCGGCTCCACCGTGCGCATGCGCGAGACCCTGATAGCGACGGGCAAGCCGTCGCTATGGGTCTCGCTGCTGTCGATGGTGAGTGACAGCACGCCCCCTTTGGTGGACGTACTGGGGGCGTGGCTGCCCAGACGGAGGCGTTCCCATGGGAACGCCTACCGTCTGGAGCCGGCCCCACTGACATCACAAGTGATGTCAGTGGGAGTTCTCTCAACTCTGATAGAGCCGAAAGCACTCCAGGTCTTGCGGCAACGAGACCCTACCACAAGGGCCTCATCGCAAGCCTGATAGTCGCGATGGTCTTGACCATCGCGACCAACTTTTTGGCCACTCGCTATAGCTGTGCGTGGTCACCCACAGCTATGTGAGCGGCAGGACGCCGCTCTAAAAAAAGATAAGGACGGCCCTGATTCAGAGCGAGTGCTCTGTCAGAGCGTCCGGCTCTGAATCATGGCCTCTGTACATTGTGACACATTAAAAGATAATTCGTATTTATTACTGTTTATGCCCCCAGGAGTCCATTTCATAGCAGCGTGGCTTGTTGTTTCACATGGCATGGGTGTGGGGATAGTCCTATGGCGCTTGTTAGGCAAGTCACATATTAGTTTGGGATTAACTGTTCGAATAGTTGTAATGGTACCCTGTAAGTGTTTTCTCTCCCCTTTTTTCTTCCAAGATGGATCAGCGCAAGTTAGATACATAGGGCCTGATTCAGAGCCACTCGTAAGCGGCAGCTCGTTCGCTCCAAGCGATGTTTGCCCAACTGCGCATGCGTACGGATCGTTATACGCATGCGCGAACCAGTCAGTGCGGCCGAAATTTATGTGCTCGCAAAATAGCGAATGCCTGATAATTTGAGTGACAGGATGAGGCGTATGTGGGTGGTAACAGGGGAAGGTGCTTGAAAACGGGGAGTGGAGATCCGATCGCAGGCGTGCTTAAAGGTCAAAACGGGCATTTTATGGGTGTGCATAATTAAAACAACAGCGTCATTGACCACGTCACTGTTTTTTTTTTTAGCCAGAACTGCTCGCAAAATTGTGGTAGCAAAAACCAACCACAAGAATAGCGAGCAGCTCATACCCTGTTCGATGTACTCGATTAATCTAATAAATAGCGGACATGATGTAGGATGCGAGCGGCCAGGGGGCGTAGTTTCCCAAAAAACGACCGCAAGTTTTGTTCGCTCGTTCAGACCTAGAGGCGTGAACAGACCGCAAACAGCGAACGGTTCATTTGAATAGCCACCCCTATTTTCTGGACGAGCGAGCGCAAATAGCGACCGGCTCTGAATCAGGCCCATAGCACCATAGAGTTTGACTACAGTTAGTACCATTTGGCCCATCTAGTCTGCCCCATTTTTTCACATAGTGTTACCTCTACCCTTATTGATCCTTACTTTTTCTGAAGTATGCCCTTAGGTCTATCCCATGCAAGTTTTAATTGCTATGCTGCCTTGGCCTCTACCACCTCTGTTGGGAGGCTATTCCACTTGAACACTATCCTTGGGGGGGTGCCTGATTGATTGCGATTTACCATCCGGGGTTACTTAATTTTAGAATGCCACGTAATTTACATCCTTCGGCGGGTCCCTGGTGGTTTTGTGGGTTGCTGCGGGCACTGAGTTTGTTGGGTAGGTTTTAGGGCCCGTTTTTCTCTTGCCCCTCCCTGCAGAAACTGTTAATTCTTTTTTGTCGGCGGTCATCTTTTTTAGACCCTGGGGTGGTATCTGATTATTTCAATATTTACCTTGGCCCTACGGTTTTTTCCTGTTAATTACGTCATACCAGAGCCGGCCTGCAGAGCGGTTTTTCTCAGCTGTTTGTTGAGGTCTTGTGGATGATTCATTTTTGGTCCAGGTATTTTGTTTACAAGGCTAGACGTCATTGGTATTCCAGTTGTTGCCTTCCATCCCTAGGCATGCGCTGTAAGGATCATTGGGACGTGATGTACTTGTTGATACCTTTTCGCTCCTGACCCTGTTTTTTGAGAACTTCACTTACTATTATATTCGTGCATTCAAGCTGGCATTGCCGGGCCCATGTTGCACATTATTTATACCACATTTCTCTTTATAGGGCTAGGGGGGACTATGTTTGTGTTTCCCCCCTCCTTTTCAGATTTTGGGTGTTTCGGTAGTGCATTACAAGACAGATATTTTATATTCATGATTGTTGTATCTGGGTACTTAGTTAGGCGTGGTTGCTAGTCGCTGTTGTTTGATCAGATTGCGGTTTGTCGCGGGTTATATCGTCTAATTTTAATATATTTTTTTTGTTTTGTTTTTGTATATCCTTCACGCATGACAAAATGAGGGCCCCTCATCTTGCCTTTCTTATGTGGCCAATGAGATAGACTCGGTGTTGGGTTGTTGCCGCTTGCCGCGCAACAAAGTAAGTTGCTTGATCAGATTGCAGTTTGTTTAGGACAGATAGCGTTAAATTGTGCGCAGTTCAGTCTTTGCTTGGATCATTTAATTTTGCTTGTCGCATTATCCCCATGGGTCGGGTTTTTGTAGAAAGTTGTAGAGGTCCACGGCAAGGGTGAGCCAGCCTCATCACTTCGTTCATTTGTCTTCTGAGATTTAGGAGGATCTTCGAACCTGGTCCAGTTTTCTGGTTCTTTTTAATGTGAACGCAGTTGGCCCTTTGCTCCTGTGGCGAATGCTACTTTGCAGATTTTCACTGATGCAGCTGGCTCCTCTGGTTTTGGGTCTTTTTTACGGGGAGTGGTGGCAGCGCTCTGGCCTCCTGAGTGGCATTTGGAAGGCCTTACTGGCAATTTGCTTTTGTTGGAACTTTTCCCTATTGTAGTGGCAGTAGAGCTATGGAGGGAATGTTTGGCTAGTCAGCATGTAGTTTGCTGGTGCGACAGTCTAGTGGTAGTTCTGGCCTTTAACAATCAGCGTTCTTCCTCCCCTCCGGCCTTGCGGTTCCTTATATTTGGTCTTGCGTTGCTAACATTCGGGTTTTGCGCGCGCCTCGTCCCTGGGCTGCATAATGCGATTGCTGATTCATTGTCTCGATTCCAATTTTCCCGTTTCCGTTTGCTGGCCCCGGCAGCTTCTGCAGTTGGGTTTTTCTTGCCCTCCTTTTGTATGGCAGTTCATCAGGCCGCAACATAGGGCCTAGCGCAGAGGTCGCTGACAGGACAGGCAGGCTTTCGGTTCGCAAATCCCCCAGCTGGATAAGTTTTCCTCTGAGTTTATGGCTAGGTTCGTTTGGGGGCATTACCAGCATGGTCTTGCCAAGGCTTCTGTGGCCTCGGCCCCGGCGGGGATTTCCTTTTTTCAGTAAATTAAGGGGTTTACCAGACCCCACTAAATCATTCCTCCTTTCTAAAGCCCTTGAAGGTTGGGCTGAGGAGTTTCCCGCCGGTGCTGACTCCCGTAGGCCTATCGATCTCAATCTCCTTGTTCGCTTGCTGGGTGTAATGTACAGTGTGGCTTTGGATTCTTTCGAGGCCTCGCTTTTCCATTTGGCTTTTGCAGTCTCGTTTTTTGGGGCTTTTTGGGTCAGTCAGATTGTAGCTTCCAGATAGACCACTGGGTTCATGATGGTAGACATCATGTTCCAGGAGTCATCCGTTTTGAGCAAACTACGGTTTTCCAAGACAGATCAGTTAGGCCGGGGCAGGTGTGTTACCTTGCTAAAACGAGGTGACTCTTCCTCTGTTTGGCCGGTGCGACTTGCCGCATTGTATATGGCTAGTGGTACGACAGGCGGTGCCCAATGGTTGGAGCATTCAAATTTGTCCCTCTTTCCAAATATCAATTTGCTGCTTTTCTTTGGCGTAGTTTATTGGTGGTAGGTTTAGATGGCGCTAGTTGCGGGACCCATTCCTTTCGGATCAGTGCCGCTGCTAGTGCAGCAATAGCGGGAGCATCCAGCGGTGATATTCAAAGGGTTGGGAGGTGGAGGTCCTCTGCATAATAATCTTATGTTCGCTGCAACAAGCTTTAGGTGCGCTCCTGCGCCAACCTGAAAACGCCGTTTACCCGCCAGTTATCGAATGGTTAGCATTCGATAAGTGGGGGTGTGAAGGGATTTTTTAATTTTTCCTCCCGGGGACCATTATCTGGCCCAACTTGGTTCACGGGGAAAGTTTTTTAGTTTTTCTTCTTCACTCGGGATACCTGTTTACCCCATTGCATCCCTGCTAGTTTAGTTGCTGTGTGTTCATTTTGTTGTGTACAGCTTGGTTTTGGTGTGTTGGCTCACAGTTAAGGTGTTCTTTCCTTACAGTGGAAAGACTTTGGAGAAGAGCAGGTTTGGCTGGTTGGCCATTCCTATATTTTCTGGGCTGAACATCATGGTTTGGTTAGACGTGCCAGTTTGTTGTTGGGTGGTATGGATGTTCGCTGGATAGGTGTGCATGGCCTGCTGTGCGCATCCGTTCAAGGTTTGTTGGTAGAGTCTGCAGCGAAATGGGGGATGCCTTGGTTGGTCCTGCATGTTGGTGGGAATGATCTTTGTAAGATGAAAGGTTAGAGTTGTCTTTTCGGCTGAGAGAGTTGGTGAATGCGGTGCGTTTGTAGTTGCCAGATGTGCGCATTGTCTGGTCTGAAATAGTTCCGCAACTGGTGCTTTGAATACACATGTTCTGTCCTTTGGTGGCTTGGTAGTGAGGCATAGCTTTTAAGGTTCGGATTTAGCCAGAATTTTTCGTCCAGACGGTGTTCATTTTAATCATTTGGGTTTAGGTTTGTTATTAAGGAGTTGCTTACTTTTTGGATTAGTGGGTTTCTTCTCTAGGTGGCGGGCCAGTCTCAATTTCAGGCTGGCTTTGGTGGGAGAATGCTGCATCTCAGTGGCTTTATTATGGCGCAAGAGAGCATTGTGAGGGCGCTGGACCTCAATGTCACATGACGAGTCTGTCTTTCTTGTACGAGGGGACCCGAACGCTTTTGTACGGATACGTTCGGAGTAGACTGGCCCAGGAGGGGGGCGGGACCTTCGCAACGTAAGTGGGTCTTTAGGGGGAGTGTTTCAGTCATTCCCCGTGTGTGCCTCCAACTTGCAAGCTAGAACTGAGTATGCAGCATCTCCTTGCCACCTTGGTTATATGAATTAATTAATTCATAAATAAAAGCTGTGACCTTTTATCCAAGCTGTTATGGTGTCCGTCTCTTTATTTAATAGATAAGTTATGTAAGGATGCTTAAGGAATTTAATTAGCAATAAGCCAATGGAGATCTTATTGTTGCTAAATGTATGCAGCAATAGAGATTTTTCATTTTCATGGGAAACACTGCAAATAACAGTAAATGTTCCCCTTAGAGTAGAATTTTGAGGTTTAGGAAAAAAGGCCTTTTAAAATGGCATGGCTATTTTTTAGGCTAACGTCAAATAAACAAAACCTTGATACATATAATTTTCTTCTTGTTTGTACAGTAGTCATTGGAAAAAATAACTGCAAAGTTACAGTGAACATTTTCAGTGTATGTCACGTTGAACTCGTTCTCTAGTTATTAATCCCTAACTGCGTTTTAATCTTACCCCGCTGATTGTACACAGCAGTTACACTAAAACATATGAATCATGAGGAGACCAAAGACCTTTCTAAAAAAGAAAAAAAAAAAGACCCAGTTGGTTGTGGACTCTTTGAAAACACAATTTTCAGAAACCTGCATAATTCTCCACATAGATCACTGTCTGACAAGGAATAACAGAAATTTCCCTCAGGATCCTATCTCGGTGATTGAAAATGTCATTGCAAAATTAAATTGATATATCAAGTCATCACGGGGAACGTTTTTACAACTGTGTTATTTTCATGTCGGCAATCTAAGAAAACTAGATGGAGAAATGGAAAATAAATGAAGCGCATTCATATCCTTCAATTAAAAAAAAAATAAAAAAAATAACAATCCGGTGGTATTAAAGAAAGACCGTCACATGAAACCGACACATTCAGCCAAAGTGCGCGCACATTAATGGCGGTAATCGATAGTGCTGCTTGTGTTTGCTTCAGGCAACAAGAATGGAAGAGCATTGTAATTTGATGTTGCTAAACCATTTATTTGTGTTGTGCTGGACACCAAGGGCTTGATACAGAGGGGGATGCTAACTGCACACAATGCCAATGTACGCGGAGTTGTACTGCGCATGAGTCCCACTGTGCATGCGTCCCGTTGGTTACTGCATGGAGACGCAGAACGAATTTGGGCGCAAAAGCTGTGGATTTCAGTGGAACATTCCTGGGAGGTAACAATGGGGTGCTAGCCAGACGGGTGTGTCACGGGCGTGACAGGAGGCCATGCTCAGGCGGAGAAACTGCGCATGCCATATGGCTGGTGCAAGCACTGATGGTGCTACCAATGGCGAGACAAAAGGCGACCCAAGGCGGATTTATGTGATCAGAATCGGTAGAGGCATTATCATAAGCAGGGGCACCAAGGGGGGGGGGGGAGTGGGTACAGATTACCTGGGTCCGGGCTTCCTGAGGGGCCCGGCTGTGCCCGGGTACGGTGCCGCCCCCCCTCCCTCACAGCAGCCCAGCACACAGCGTGTGCTGAGCTGCAGTGGGAGACTGCTCGTGGCTGCTGAGCAGCAGCCATAGCAGTCTCCTATGCTTGGGGGGGGAGCGATCACACTGATCACACCCCCCCTGGCTTTGAGCAGGGCTGGGGAGGCTCAGAGCGCCTCCCCCTCCCTAGCACCCAGCTACGTCCAAAGCTTTTTTTTTTCCAGGAAGGGGGCGTGGCCACACGTCCATGATTAGGCCACGCCCCCTGTTACCCGGGCCCGCCGCGGCTCTTGGCAGGCCTGATCATTAGGTCACAGACGCGGCTGTGGGAAAAGATGCGGCCACATCTGCGTTCACCTCTGAATGAAGCTCATAAAGACTTATTTTAAATGAACATGTCATTTACAAAATGGCTGCCGCCATGGTGAGCGGGAAGAGCTCCAAATAGGTCACTGAAATGTGACTCGTTCCCAGGATTTGTTTAGTACATGAATGCTTTTTTTTTTCTCTACGAACTATGAACTGAAAACCTTTACAGATGCCAATTCCTTACTTTGCCACATGAGCAGTATGCTGAAATCTGCATCTTGACCTCTGTCAGACTCAGAATCAGGTGCCCGTGCCCTGAATCTGAGCGTAATGTTAATCAGTCATATTTGCTACTGCAAGGCGTGCCTGGAACTAAATGGGTTTCTTCGCCTAAATGCAGAGTTCCACATATATTTGCGGTTTGCCCGCCATTGTCCGTACTCTTGGTTTGATACTTGTCCTCATTCAGGGCCAACGAGAGCAAGGACGGTCCCAGAACTGGCCGATGCGATTGGGATTGCAATCGCAGAGTGATAAACAGGAAGTGCCGTTTGTGGGGGGGTGGTCGGGGAGACCCCAGCGACGACATACGCAGCCAGAGCTCTACATGACGACAGGAAGCTTCGCAGGTTGTGAGTCATGTCAAGCTCAACCACAACTCTTTTTATGGGTCCGATGTTACTCAATGTTACTCATCTCTTCTCTGTCCTGGGTAAAAAGTACCCCCCCTTTCCCTCTTGACTCACTTTTCCTCATTATCAGGACGCAGATGTATTTATGCTACTGTCCAAATCTGCAGTTGTATCGACACACCCTGACTGATCTTTGCCCTAGTAAGAATGCTAATTACAGCCCAGTTGCAGTGGAAATATATGTAATACCATGAAATTGAGCGTACTTGCCTACACTTTGCTCAAGCATGCTAGAGTAAAAAACATGATCCACAAACAAGCATACTTTTAACTCTGCATTAAGCTTATCTGAGTATTAAAATGAATGAGCATATCCCTGGAACGTAACTAGAGGCTAAAAGTGGAAGGGCGACACTGTTGCTGTCCTTGAGGCACCTGTATTTGACTTGCAGTGTGCCTGGAAAAGCAATATGCAGCCTGCAGAGCTGACCCAGGGCTCTTGCTCCCTTCTCCCGACCCACTATTCTGTGATGTCATGCTATGGCCTTGGAATATCCCATGTATCACAAGCATGCTCACCATGCTACCAGGAAACTTTTTTTGACCCTATTCTGTGATGTCATGCTATGGCCTTGGAATATCCCATGTATCACAAGCATGCTCACCATGCTACCAAGAAACTTTTTGTGACCCTATTCTGTGATGTCATGCTATGGCCTTGGAATATCCCATGTATCACAAGCATGCTCACCGTGCTACCAAGAAACCTTTTGTGACCCTATTCTGTGATGTCATGCTATGGCCTTGGAATATCCCATGTATCACAAGCATGCTCACCGTGCTACCAAGAAACTTTTTGTGACCCTATTCTGTGATGTCATGCTATGGCCGTGGAATATCCCATGTATCACAAGCATGCTCACCATGCTACCAAGAAACTTTTTGTGACCTCAAAGTCTAAAAAGTCTTACAAGACTTGGATTTTAGTGATCTCCAAGGGTGGCTCAAGAGGTGGAGCTGCAGCGCAGTCCGAAATTCAAATAGGGGAGCAACACCAACTGCCAATGAGTCCTGGGCTGGCGAAGTTTGGCAGCAGTTGGAGTGGCAGTTGGTGCGGCTCCCCTATTTGAATTTTGGACTGCGCTGCAGCTCCACCTCTGGAGCTGCCACTGGTGATCACACAAACTTAGTACTGGGATCTTCAGCCCACAGAATAGCCCTCACCAATGCTGTCCAAAGCTTTTACTTGTGCTCACAGGCTAAACCATAGGTTCCCAAGCGTGGTTCTCAAGGCACCCCAACATTTAAAGTTTTAGAGATTTCCATGCTTGACCAAAGGTGGTTAAATCAAATTGATTGAGGTACAAATGAAGTAATCTCTGGTCAAGCATGGATATCCTTAAAACCTGAACTGTTGGGGTGCCTTGAGGACCGAGTTTGGAAACCTCTGGGCGAAGGCCTAAAATAACTATGGCCTACAGCGGAGTCTAAGGGGGTTGGTATAGATCAAGGGGACCACAAAAAAAAAGATTTGAACTAAAGCATTGCAGCCTGAAATACAAGACTGAAAGGCAGGGCCACAGTTTTATAGCTATTTTATTAATTTCATATTTTTCAAAGTTGACTTTAAACTTTATCTAAATTATTATTGTTAGGGCAGTTCAACGATTACATAATTTTGTTACAAATTCTAAATAATAATTCAGAAAGCATTTTAAAAAGCTACAAAGCTAATCACCGTATATATAGCAATCCCACTCCCCCTTCAACTAAATATTATTATCTTATCTTTTTAAAGTGTTCTCTATCCCTCATAAATTATTTTCCATTTACAATCAGGAATATAAATTTGTGCGCTGCCTAATCTGTTACTTCACAAACAAGCAAAACACAGGAAGACACAAGATATTAGAAAGACTCTGGGGGTCTCAAACAATGTTCACGAAAACACAAGATGCTTTTGTTAATGGTGCGGCTATCAATCTTTCTCATGTATCAGTCTCATAATCAGTGTAATCTTTTTCTCTAAATTAATTACCAGGCTCCTGCTCTGTGCCATTAATTAGGGTAGGCGTTATTTCCTACAAATGACCAAGATCCGTGCTGTTCTTCCTGGAGTGACACTGCAGGACAGCAATTGGACGCCGCAATAAAAGATACTTGTAGACTGACAAGGCTATTTCAGACCTGATAGCGTTCAGTGAGGGGGTGCGCTTATTTGCTGTCATCAATCTTTGTTGGGAAGAAAAGAGAAATGTAGTATAATTATTTGTTTATTGTCCTGCATTCTGATTTGAGGCACAATGCAATCTTAATTCTGGATATTTGTCCACATAAAGGGGCCTATTAGCAGAGGCGTCACTTACCTCTGTGACACCCGGTGCGGCAGGACTGAAATGTTTTGCGTGCCGTTCAAATGGGGGCGTGGCTTCGTCTGTGAAGCCACGCCCCCTATATGTGCTGATCCGGGAGGCGTTAATGCCTCCCGTTCTCGGCACACAGTGGGCTTCCCCAGTGCTCCTGCAGCTACTGGGGCAGCCCACAATCTCTCCCCTTCCTCTCCATGTCACGGTGACACCATCTGACGGTATGACACCAAAATAGCAGAGCAGCTCTGCTATTTTGGTGTCACCCCCTTGGATGGTGTCACCCAGTGCGGCCCGCACTCCCCGCACCCCCCTAGTGATGCCAGTGCCTATTATCATGAAATATTTGCGAAATATTCCCCGAAAACAGATGATTTTGGGAGTAACCTCAAATATTAAGTATCCCCCAGATATACTATGTAGGGATTGCAGCAGATATCTCCGATATCTGCCTTGGTCCCTCAATTTTCATCCGCAAATGCAGCTCCCATAAGATCCTTTGGGGGCTAGTGTGCTGCAGGATTTACCAAGCATCCCGGAGCTTGGCCCGAGAGGATATTGTCTTCTCTGGATGACATTACCCTATAATAGATTATGGGCTACTAATTTGCAAATATTTTCTTAGAGGGAGCCTCCAGGTACCCTCTCTCTCATCCCCCTCGGGAACACATGTGCTGGCAGACGACCGCGCATGTCCAAAGGGCTGCCGGGGACCCAAACCAGGAAGCAGTGTGATAGTTATTAATCTTTTGCAACCAATTCTTCTTAAAAAGCATATGAAATATTAATCTGCATAGTTGAATCAAAATCCCATAGGGGCCTATTCATTATACCTAAAATACCGATGGAGGTAATTAGGTTTAGAACTCGCATGGAGTTCTACCTAATTACAGGAGGAATTCATCATTCCTCCTCTCCATAACTATCTATTCCGAAAAGCTGTCATTTTTGCGATGACAGCTTTTCGTGAAATAGATACTTTTCCCTCACTACACTGCATTACCGCAGCTGGAAAGAGTACTGCGCATGCGCTGTTACATCTGTAAAACCAGCGCATGCGCAGCACTGCCTACAGATGCGGTAAGTTAGTGTCCCCCCCCGGGGGACCTGCACACGCTGATACAGGTAAGTGTTAGCTGCTATTCGCCACCTCACAGTGGCGGATAGTACCTCCATCAAATTCCGAAAATACATAATTTTCGGAATTTGATGAATACCATAATTTCCATATACGCATACTAATGTACTAATGTAGTATTGTACTAATGTATGGGGAGTGTGGAAATTAATGCAGGGGGGCTTAGCAAGGAGATATCAGTGATATCTCCTGTGCGAAGTGTGTTCATGAATACCAAAATAACGTTATTTAAGGAAAATGTCCTTAAAAACGTTATTTTAGTGTTGATGAATAGGCCCCATAGTCTTTGATGTATAACAAAACAATCACCGTGTTGCTATAGGGATCTAGTACTTTAGACACCTACTATTAGAGCACAGCACAAAAAAAAGTATATCATGTGTGTGTATCCTCAATGCACACAACCAATAAAATATCACATGTACACATTACATATGGTCATACTTGCCAACTATCACTCATTGTCAGGGAGACTCCCTGAAATAGTAGCAATCTCCCTGACTCCCTGAAAAGTCTAGTAATCTCCCTTATTGTACCTTACTCCCATTATGAAGCTGTTATATATAAAATAAACAAAAATATATACATTAAAATGGGATCATTAGTATAATTTCCCTGCATTGGTTATAAGGCACAATAGGGTAGATGTATGATAGCGGCACTTAACGTGCCGCTATACCGCTTCCCGCTTTGCCTCTTTCCGAGGCGAAGCAGGAAGCACTACCGTTGAGATGTAAGAACATCTCATCGGCCGGAGAGGGGGAGCGTTAACTCTTCCCTCCGGCGCTACCCGCTAGAGACAGCAGCGCATCAGCCTAGTGCTGATGCACTGTGTCTCTGTCCCAGCCGGATCCACTGAGCATGCGCGGGATCTCGCAAGTATCGCGAGATCCCCGCGTGCATCCCTGGAGCCGGCAGCAGCCCCAGCAGGGACAGCGCTGTCCCTGCTGTGGGGATAGGCTAGCGCCAGGCTGTAGCTGTCGATGACCACTCACAGCTATAGCGAGCAGCCAGGAAGATGGTCGCGATGGTCAAGACCATCGCGACCATCGGGCTTGCGACGAGACCCTTGTGGTAGGGTCTCGTTGCCACAAGCCCTGGAGTGCTTTTGGCTCTATCAGAACTGAAAGCACTCCCACTGACATCACTAGTGATGTCAGTGGGGCCGGCCCCGGACGGTAGGCGTTCCCATGGGAACGCCTCCATGTGGCCAGCCACGCCCCCGGCACGCCCACCAAAGGGGACGTGCTGTTACTCAACATCGACAGCACACCCCCTTTGTAGCGAGACCCATAGCGACTGCTTGCCCGTCGCTATCCGGGTCTCGCGCATGCGCACGATGGAGCCGCCTCCGTCGTGCGCATGCGCACTGGGCTAACATCGACCCGCTGAATTAAGCCCTTAGTCACATGGTGGTCTGCAGCAGGATTGCAGTGGGCTTTAAAACCTAAGAGGGATTGACGAAGGGTTCTATTTATAAGGTCAAAAAGTGTATTCTAAACCTTAGTTAGACTCAGTCAATCATATTGATCAGTGCAGTGCTTTCTTGAAAGTTGCGAGCCTCAGGCTGGTCATTTATTTGGGCGGGATTGTGGTGGGTTCAAAATCCCCCGCTAGTAAATCCAGGGTTTCTGTGGAAAAAACATCAATTAGATAGTTCCAACTCATGACCTATAGTAACAGCTGCTTAGCCTAGGACAATTTTAAAATGGCTATAAAATTTACCAAATTCTAAATGAGCATGACAAAAAGGAGAAAGGAGTACATAGAGAAATAGGAGATGAAAGGAATAGAGCGAGGGGGGGGGGGGGATATGGTAGGATTGCCACCATATGTACTGAGGTGAATTAAGGGGAACGGGATGCAAAGCGAGTAGAATAATCTGTAAGCTCCTCAAATTCCAGCCAATTGAACCAGGTGGTAGTGTAGGTGGAAGATGCCCAGTTTGAGGTAGACATAAGGTCTTCCTTGCTCATGTAGAGGTCAATCCTCTGGAACCAGTAAGCGACAGGGGACTGGACAGTAGACCTCCAAAAGCAGGGGACAATTGTTCTCGCCGCATTTATGAGATGACAGAGTGAGGATTTCTTAAATTGGGAAATGGACATTAAATCAAAAAGCCAAAACTCAGTTGTGTCAGGGAGCGGGAGACCAGTGATTTTTTCCGAGATCTCTCAGACCAGCCGCCAGCAGCCCTCCAGTACCTGGCATAGCCATCACATATGCAATGGGATACCAGGCGCCTGACCGCACCTCCAACAGAGGTCAGAGAGACCCGGAAACATCTGGTGGAGATATATAGGGCATCTATACCATCAAGACAGGATCTTGTACTGAGTCTCGAGCACCTGTATCGAGAAGGAACTAGCAAATGTATAGCTAAACACCCGATACCATTGATCTTCATGTCACGGTCCCAAATTGTGTTATAAAATGGGTGGAGAGTTTATCATCTATGTTGTCTTGTGGGGGTAGTTTAACATGTAGGGATGTGTTATGGTTGTATCGTGTTAGCCCTAAAGTGTCCCAATTTGTTTTTCTTTCGATTTAAAAAGTATGAAAGTATATTATGTGTCCTTACATGTACTATACACACTTAAGTAGATGACGGCTCTTCCTGATTTTCTTTTACTTCCAGTATAGCTTCCTACCAGTATGAGAACGAACGTGGAGCTTATGAAGAAGTGTTATGGTGCGTACACACTGGGCGATTAAAGTGGACGACTGAACGATAACGATATCGTTATCGTTATCGTTCAGTCGTCCACTTTATCGTCCATTTTTAACACAAAAAAGATGAACGATGACGACGACGCGCGTTCCCGCGGGTCGTTCGTCATCATCGTTCATCGCGCTGACATGCAGGCCAACCTGACGACCTCGTCAGGTTGCTGCATGTCAGGGAATGGGTGAGAGAGCCCGGCGCTGAACGATATCGCTAATGATATCGTTCAGCGGCTGTGCTCAATGTCATGAACGACATTGAGCACAGCCTGCCGGGGACACACTAGACGATATCGCTCAGGGAGCATATCGTCTAGTCTGAGAATCTTGCCACTGAAGTCATGAACCAACAGAACCATTGGGGTCTTTGATCTTTACTGGGCTGCCGTTCCTAAGATAAAAGACCTATTGGTTGAAAAGCTGCTAAAACTTCAATAAATAATGCAAATAAACTCAAATATAAAGTTAATGACACCCAAAACTGAAAATATCCTATTGTGTCGAGTTCCTTAAATTAAACATACATGCAGAAAATTATTTACCAGTGTTCTGGTGATCCACTCAATAGGACGGGCCCCAAAAGTGTCTCTTCACCACAACTGGAGCATGTTCGATGTCTATGTCAACCCTACGAATCTTTACAATAAAATGTGTAAGAAAAAATGATCTACAAAAGGTGGCTATATCCTTTAAAAGCACTCAATACGATGGCCCGTAGCTTGCATTGAAGAATAAAATGACATGTCTGGTGTTCCAGATGCGCGATAACTATTTGTTACGGTCAGTTGCAGACACCTTTCATCTCCCAGACAAAGCTATTAATTCCTGTCATCCACAGACGGAAACACTGGAATCAGGTGACATAAATAAAGCATTTGGCATAAAAGTCCACAGGGGGCAGTGTTCAACTAAAAATAACATAATAATAGAAAGTGTTTTGCTGAAACAGAAATGTCACTGGTTTATGTAGTGGGTCAAGGACACTCTTATGTTTTTTTTTATTCACAGAGGAAACTGGCTGATTTTGTGTGGGGGGTAAAAATACAACAAAAATTGTAAGTGCATTTCTAAAGCTGCATACACACACAACAATTTTTTGAACGATTATAGTTAAACGATATCGTTTAACGATAATCGTTTGAAAACAATCGTTCACTTTCTGAGTCAAACGATGAACGATCATCGTTCATGCGCGTTCACGTTTGTAGTTTGTAGTTCAGTCGGACTTGTCAACTCAACGATTTTCATTAAGGGAATATGCAAAAATCGTTTGTAATTCAAAAAAATCGTTCATTACAGTTTAAAAAATCTGACAGATAATCTGACAGAAAATCGTTCATAAAATTGTTCATAAATTCATTGGTAACAAAATCGTTGTGTGTGTATGCAGCTTAAGTGTTTATAGTAATCAGATTAAACTGCACATAGAGGAGGCAGAGGTTTTTTTTTTATATTAGACTAAACTAATAATTTTTTCTAAAAACCGCTCAGAAATTGTCTTTTCTTTTATATGAGTGAATTAGTTAAAGGACATGTATTTCAGCTTATCTAAAATGATTTAATTAAAAAAAAAAAAAAATAATTTAATATTTGCAAAAAATAATAATCAGGTTTTCAAACATCAAAACATCGGATGACCAACATCGGGAGTATTGGAAACATAGTGACTTTCATTTTCACAGTGGCTTCAGGAACCAGGTAGTACACTTTAGAGGGTAAAGGAAGGGGAGGGGGTTAATTTACTTTTAACCAGTGGCTGCTAATCTCTGCAGACACTGGGTGGTGGGTCCTGCTGTGCTGACCAATCAGCAGTGATCGGCCGTACGGCAGACACTGGGGGAGAGTGCAGGCAAGCACAGTGTCCGGAAGGTCCCTATGAGAGCAGCAGCTGCAGGAAGACAACTGAAACCCAGCACCTTGCACATGCTATACTGGTTGACAGTTTAGGCCAAGTTGTAACAGTGCCCCCAGTGGTCAAAGGGCCTGATTCAGAGCCGAACGCTCTGACCACAGCGCTCGCTCTGAATCAGGGCCCTCCTCCATGAAAATGGAGCGGCCTCCTGGCCGCTCGTATAGCTGTGGGTGACCACCCAGAGCGGCCAAAAAGATGGTCGCGATGGTCTTGACCATCGCGACCATAGGACTTGCGACGGAGACCCTGCGGTAGGGTCTCCCTGCCACAAGCCCTGGAGTGATTTTGGCTCTATCTATCACTAGTGATGTCAGTGGGGCCGGCTTCAGACGGTAGGCGTTCCCATGGGAACACCTCCGTCTGGCCGCCACGCCCCCGGCACGCCCACCAAAGGGGGCGTGCTGTCAATCAACATCGACAGCACGCCCCCTTTGGTGCGAGACCCGGAGCGATGGAAAGCCCGTCGCTCCCCAGGTCTCGCGCATGCGCACGACGGAGCTCCCTCCGTTGTGCACATGCGCAGTGGGGAACATCGACCCACTTGTGAGCGTACTGCCGCTCGCGAGTGGGTCTGAATGACCCCCAAAGTGTATAAAATATAGCAACATTCTTGGCCAAACACTTTATCAATCACTTTTGTGAAAAAATCCTCTCTGCGAGCCGCAGCAAAAAGGTACCTTTGTGCGTGTGCAGTGCGACCATAACGACTTATAATAATCGCTGAAAATAGCATACACCTCTGAATCAGGCCCTTAGTATTTTGGACATGGATTCAGAGGTGGACGCCGTGGCGTTTTCGATCGCAAGCGGCCAATGTTTTCAGTCTGCACTTGCATCCGAGTCACACTGCCTAGGTGCCCACTTTATGTATAAGCTAAGTGGGCAGTTGGCCGGGTGCCCCACGATTCTAGTGGCCCATTTCAGCTGGTAGCCCCCTCATCTGCTCAGGCTCCCCTCAGTGGCTTAACAAGCTCCAATCCACTCCCCCTGCGCCAGGCTGGTTCTTAACAGTTACTATCGGAGCTCAGCTCTTACCCGGCATAGGTTTGGAGCTTCTATGTATGTCCAGAAGCTCATTGTATAGCACAGGGATAGGTAAAGTAAGTATAGCTTACTAACAATGCAGGGGCGTATATATAATGGGTGCAGGGTGTGCGGGGCACACGGGCCCCTGGGTCCAGGGGGGTCCCGCACCGCACAACCTGTACTCATAATATACTTACCTCTCTGGAGTCCCACATCGGCGCGGGGGTCCGGCGCTGTAAAAACGTCTGGAAAATGGTTGTGGCGGGCATTTTCCCGTCGTTTGCACATGCGCAGTACAGGGAAAATTGCTGCCACGGCTATTTTCCCGGTGACCTGCAAATTCGCTATAGACTTTGGGCACACTCTAGTGCCCAGAGTCTATAACTCTGGCGCTGGCTGCCCACAGCTGTGCACTGCCGGCTGCCGAATGGAGAGGATAGGGCCCGTGACGGAGACTGCACACGGGCCCCCTCCTCACTATAAAACGCCCCTGTAACAATGTGATGTGTGGGGGCAGCGTTACACCCCCCATGTGGTATTATTGTGTCATGTTGTTTGTGTTGTGACTGTATATGCGGGGTTAGAAAGTTGTGTATGACAGTGTGTCTGTGTGTCTATGTTGTGTGATCTGTTATGTGTTAAATAAAGTGAGCGAAAAAAGACAGAGGGCCTGATTCAGAGCCGGACGCTCTGACCAGAGCGCTCGCTCTGAATCAGGGCCCTCCTCCATTAAAATGGAGTGTCCTCCTGGACGCTCGTATAGCTGTGGGTCACCAGCCACAGCATATACGAGCGTCCAAAAAGATGGTCGTGATGGTCTTGACCATCGCGACCATCGGACTTGCGACGGAGACCCTGCGGTAGGGTCTCCCTGCCACAAGCCCTGGAGTGATTTTTTCTCTATCAGTGGGGCCGGCTTCAGACGGTAGGCGTTCCCATGGGAACGCCTCCGTCTGGCAGGCACGCCCACCAAAGGGGACGTGCTGTCAGTCACCATCGACAGCACGTCCCCTTTGGTGCGAGACCGGGAGCGACAGCTTGGCTGTCGCAGTCCGGGTCTCGCGCATGCGCACGACGGAGCTCCCTCCGTCGTGCGCATGCGCAGTGGGGAACATCGACCCACTTGCGAGCGTACTGCCGCTTGCGAGTGGGTCTGAATGACCCCCAGAGGCAGTAAATCCAATTCTAATTTGTATTGGGACAACTGTTACTGGTCAAATGCTATTAGAGTAGATGGGTGGGTGGTAAGGGAATGGGATGCTGGATGGGTGGGGGTAATTGGAAGGGCGTTTTGTTGGGGAGAGGAAATGGGAAGGAAAGATGACTCCATGAACTGAACAGTTAATAAGCTTCTTTCATAACAGTTCTCCATAGTGCAGTAGTTAGTAGTTAGTAGTTAGTAGTTAGTAGTAGGCAGTCTTACAAATAATCCCTGGAAATTGGTGGTGTAAACAATGAAATTTGACTTGCTGACAAAAGTTCATTTGGTGCAGGGGGCATTTGCACCTTTAGGTTTAATAACACACAAAGGACTGATTCAGAGATGTACGCTAGCATGATGGTTGGTGCACATCTCCGAATGTTAGAGCACTGCGCATGTGCAGCCTTCCATCTCCGAGTCTGCTCGCAGTGCCTCCCAGCTGCAGACTGATTGACAGGCTGCAGCGTTTGGGAGGCGGAGTCGGGGCATTCCTGGGCAGTGTTCCCGGAAATGGGGCCATGTCGCCCCTGTTTTCTGGGAGGGATGAGGCCAGGGTCTGCGTCGGTAGATGCAGATTTCCTGGCTCCATGAGCTGCCAGGGCCCGGTCAGTCTTTGGATGGAATTGCACAGCTCTTTGTGTGCGGCTATTCAATTCCATCCAATGATGAGTCCTCAATTCTTTTTCATTTTTTTTAATGTTTAAACATTGATTTTGTTTAAAGTACAAATAAAGGTTTAATTTTCACTGCATAAATTGTTATTCCTGTGAATGGGTGGGTAGAGGCCCTAGTGCATTGTTTGCCCCGGGCCTATACTGCTGTTAAGACAGCCCTGACACTGGCGATGCTTTCCGATGGTTACTGCCAGTGGACGCGAAACGAATTTGGATGCAGAGAGAGTGTCACGGCCAGTAACTGTGTATTTTTTCACGGTTGCACCGGCACAGGGACGTACAGAGTAGGCGGTGAGGCAGAGCCTCCCCTGTCATACTCCTGAGATTTGATATAAAAATTATTAGAATAATACAAAAAAGATATTTATAACTTATAAACATCTTTGTTTATTGTAATCATTTTTATAGTTAACACTCACCAGCTTTGTGGAGCTCCCTGGAACTGCAGGGAGACGAGAGATGAGGCAGCAACAGCTCAGCCTTTCTTCTATATAGTCAGACACTGCTTGCATAGCTGGGGGCAGGGCCACACCTCAGGCAGTAAGCTGCACAGAAAGAGAGCTAACAGAGGCTTGCCTCTGAGTAGGTGGGGTGTGCCTTGAGGATTGACAGACTCTTTGGATGTGTCATGTGACCAGGAAGTGCACTGCAGTGTTTAGAGATCGGAGCTCAGTCAGCAGCAGCAAGAGAAGACACAGTGATGCAGGTAGGAGAATCATTGGATACTGAAGCTTAGTGTAGTGAGGGGAGAGTTACAGTGAGTAGGGGGTGAGACAGGCTCCCAGCACTCAGACCCATCTCCATGTGTGCCTCCCCAGCCATTCACCTCGCCGCACGTCATTGGCACAGCCGGCCATGTTCCGACGGACATTCTGAGCAACCACAGGGCTACTGTAATGTCCGATGGTGTGACCGATGTGCATCCAATGGTGCAACTCATTACACAAAGCCTAAAAAGATGATGAGAGAACTTGTGCTATGAAAAATTGGAAAATAATATTGATCTACTTGATCAATAAATCACTTTGGATCCAAACACTTGTAAGTAACATATGAAATAATTAACATATCACAATAATAGATGAAATAGATGAGGTATATGGCTTGGATTAAAAAGAGTTCATTTATTATGTAATGCACAGTTAGCAGCAAATATATTCAATAAAACATAATAATTTTGAAACATAAAAAGACTAAAAAATTTTGTTAATAAGTCTCATGAGGTAAAGGATGAAGTAAACAATCCAATGTAAAGGAGACAATGATAAATAATCGTCATAAATCCTTATGGTATGTTCCGGAATAATGTCCAGCAATTATAGTTACCAGCTTGAAAAGGCAATCACATATCACTGGGTGAATGTCCCGATTAGTGAGGAAATGGAGTAAGTGCTGGAGTCCAATATGGAGATGCCGGTCCGGAGGTCTGTGTGTGTAATCCCAAATGGAACAGACGTAAATGTCAGATGCTAGACACACAGCTTCCTCGATAGCAAAGTCCTTTCTTGTAGAAATGAGGGGTTTAAATACCTCTAACCCAATAAAAATAAGCAGCAGCTGTGCTTTAAATGATTAACCTAATCAATCCAGCCGTATACCGAGGAAGCTGTGAGTTATACACAGCGAAACGCGTCTAGTATCTGACATTTACGTCTGTTCCATTTGGGATTACAGACACAGACCTCCGGACCGGCATCTCCATATTGGACTACAGCACTTACTCCATTTCCTCACTTTTTGGGACATTCACCCAGTGATATGTGATTGCCTTTTCAAGCTGGTAACTATAATTGCTGGACATTATTCCGGGACATACCATAAGGATTTATGACGATTATTTATCATTGTCTCCTTTACATTGGATTGTTTACTTCATCCTTTACCTCATGAGACTTATTAACAAAATTTTTTAGTCTTTTTATGTTTCAAAATGATTATGTTTTATTGAATATATTTGCTGCTAAATGTGCATTACATAATAAATGAACTCTTTTTAATCCAAGCCGTATACCTTATCTATTTCATCTATTATTGTGATATGTTAATTATTTCATATGTTACTTACAAGTTTTTGGCTCCAAAGTGATTTATTGATCTAGTAGATCACTATTATTTTCCAATTTTTCATAGCGCAGGTTCTCTCATCACTTTTTTGTGCATATTATATTAGGAGAGTGACATACTCCTTGAACCAGCAGCTTATTGATAGCGCCACCTGATTTCTTTTTTTGTTTTTCCATTTATTACACAAAGTGACGGATTTGCAAAGTAGCTGGTGGGATCCCTGCATGAATTCCATAAGCTGCAACATTAGCATGAAGACGCATTAGCGCTGTGTAAGAAATAGGGATGTGCAGGCTCGGATAGGTTCGAGTTTGCACGTGGAGTTCGGATTTTTCCCTCCAAAAAAACGGAACTCAGAAAGAGGCAAAACGTCATCTTGCATGGACGAACATCATCATTCCTGGACTTTTGTCCAGGAATGATGATGTTCGTCCATGCAAGATGATGTTTTGCCTCTTTCTGAGTTCCGTTTTTTTGGAGGGAAAAATCCGAACTCCACGTGCAAACTCGAACCTATCCGAGCCTGCACATCCCTAGTAAGAAGACGCATTCACGGCTGCATTACCATCCACCACTCTGTTCTGTGATCCATTTCTCAGGAATGTGTAACTTCTCTTCCCCAGACTATGAGGAACTGATTGTAAACATGCTCTGACCCTGTGACTTTATTGAAGTGCTCCACTCAGGCAAACAGAGACAGTATGCTGAGCCTGGGCCGACAGAGGCACTTAGTGCTGCACGTTACACCATTTCCCTCTCATTTCATTTCAGAAAGAGACCAAGGACGTTATTCAGTGAGATTCTTGTTTCTTGCTATCTTTCTATTTGTTACAAGTAGGTGTCCCAAGGCCATTTCTGCACCTCTATATGCTGCATGCAGCTACATGGGCTGGGTACGGGATGCCGACGCTCATGATCCCGGCGGTTAGAATCCCAACAGATGGAGGTAAGTATATTACCCCTCCCCTACCCCTAATTCCCCACAGACTAAACTTAACCCTCCCCCCCATAGCCTATACCTAACCCACCCTCCAGTGCCTAACATAACCCTCCCGCTAGTGCCTAACCCCCCCCAACCCTGCTACTTACTGTCAGGATGCTGGTGCCGTAACTAGACTTTTTGGTGTCCTGGGCCAGAAAGAGCATTGACCCCCCTCACCCCCCCATTTATCAAATTGCGACATAAGATGCGAACCCATCAGAAATTATGGGGTAGATAGCTCCATGTGTATGGCGTTTGACTGCCATGTGAGAGGTGATGGGCTTGAGTCCCAGGTATGACAGTATTTTTAAATGTGTGTGTAATAAAAGAGGATGTGACCGAAGGTGCTTGGGGAGGTGGGCAGAAAGGAGGGGGGTTTGCCAGGGGGGAGATAGGAGCGGCCAGGAGATGTTGGGGATAAAAGAAGAAGAAGCTACAAGTGAGAATGAATATAAACAGAAAATTTGCAAGCCCAAACAATGCCCCCTGTCCTGCGGTGCCCTGTCACACCACCCTAGTTACGGCCCTGGGTGCCAGTGTCGGCATTCTGAGTGCCGGCATCTCGACAGCCGGGAGAATAGCTTCATCCCGGCTACATGATACCGCTATTAAAGAAGTTTGTTCATACTTATGTACTGGGTATTATGGATCTGGGCTCTCTGCCCACCTGTGCAGCCGGCTTGTGCTCACAATCCCACACATGCACACAAATTGACAAACAGCCCAGTCTAGGGACTGCATCGGCCCTTAGAAGCCATATAGGGCTGCCGTTATAGCAGGGGAGTGACTTCCAATTTTTAGCGCAGTCCCAGGAGGACAAAACACCTCCCCTGGGACCTCCTGTCTTGCTGTGATTAGCAGAGAGGCGGCGCTTCCGATAGGATGTCACTGCCAGTGCTAGGCATTCCCTGCGGGTGGCGGATTTCGCTGGGTGGGGGTGTAAAATCTGCCACTGATTGCCAGTATTATTTCTCACCTTTAGTAGTGACATTTTAAATTTTTCCGAGCCTGGTAATCAGTACCTGCTGCCCCCCCTCGCCCCCTTTCTCGAAGCCCCTGACTATGGGGCTGATTCAGACGGGTTGGATGGATTTGCAATTGTGGCTGCAACCACTGAGACGGCCACTGGCTGCGGCTCTAAGCCGACGATGTGCACATCATAGTCGCAAGATCGATCGGACATCAGCCGCACCATTGGACTTTAGAGCAAACCTATAGTTGCTCACAATTTCCGATGGCACATCAGCTCCAACGGATCTCCATGCAATTCCCATCTGCTTCCCCTGGCGGCATCAGCAGGATGTATGCGCAGGATTTTAAAACATTGAAACTCTGAGTCAGGCTCTATATCAGGCTTGCCTACCCTCCCGATAAAGGCAGGCAAGCCTGCCGCCGATCCCCCCGCCAATACCTGTTAAACCCCCGCAGCGGGGGGCCGCTAACGCGATTCACGCTGGATCGCGTAATTTTGGCCCCACCCCCTGCTTCACAGTGCCAGTTTTTTTGCCATTGTGTAGCAGGGGCGGAGCCAAAATGACGCGATGGCGTGGCCCCGCCCCTGTCACGCCCGCAAAACATCATCTGCTCGTCCAGTCGCGCTCCTTTTTTGCCGCCCACGCCCGCCATCCTGCCGATCTGGCTGCTCCCTCCTGGAAGGAGCAACAAGATAGTTGGCAAGTATGCTCTATATTTCCCCAATGTAACTTCACCCGCTAGACGAGGGCTTGATCTCGCTTTGTGACATGCTAGTGGACTATTGTTTTCACAAAACAGAGGACACCAACACCTGTAGATGTCTTAATTTTGTAATTCCCTTCAAATAGAAAATTATATAAATTGCAAGATTCAACATTTTGCACAAGTTAAGGCGAAATTATTTCTTATCCACTATAGCTATCAATCCATAAGTACATAGTTTAAAGGGGCCCATACACGGTGCGATAAAGCAGACGATCCGACTGATTGGTGTGATTTGGCTGCTATATCGCACCGTGTATGGCCCTGATGTCGGACCAAGCGCTCTCCCGTGGGGTCGTACATCGCACCCCCTGATCTTACTGCAGGATCAGTCGATCAGGGGATGCGATGTGCAATCACATTCAGTGCTATGCGGGTGAGTGAGGGAGGAGCCAGCATATCGGGCTGTCAGCCAGCTGATAGCACCGTTTGTGGGGACCGTCCGATATGTCAGACGTCGGATCCCCCATCGCCTTGGTGCAGGGATAGGGGTCTATTTGTCTACTTTATCAGCCCCTTAACTCTTCCAGAAACAGCAGTTTTAGTATGATTTAAGTAACCCTGCAAATGACCAAAGACTGAATACAGACGATATCTTTGACAGGGACGTGCAGTCAGGGTAGACAGGGTAGGCAGAGTCTCCCCTGCTCTACTCTTTTCCCTATCATACTCCCTGTCATGCCCCAGTTTTGATATTAAAACTGTTTTTTTATACTTGTGTGCCTTCCCAGCCATTGACCTCACTGCACGTCACTGATCTTTGATACAATTTTCTTGTAGCACACGTTCTCCTTGTTTTTCACCCCAATGTTTCCTCCTTGGTTGGTGGAAAGTGATAACATTATCATTGTGTTCTGCACCTGTTATCCAGGTATACGGTATTTATCATTAGTTCCTGGTGGTCCGTCTTTGCACTTAATGCAACATCAGTTCTTGTGTTCCCCAGCAGAGGGCAGTGTTTCCTAGGACATCATTTCTATAGGCAGCTCTAAGGAAAACACATATGAAAATATATGATTAACATCTAAAAAGGAACAGAGAAACAAAAGGATGGCACAGGAACACTGTTTGGGGGGTGTGCAGTGAAATTTCAAATGATAATGTACGCATATCTGACAACATTCACATAAAGAGCAATGCAATGACCGAACAATGTAATAGTCTACACAACTGGAATGGGTTCTGCAGTCATAGGGAGTAAAATGAATGGAAGCCTAATTTGATTAGTCTGTCATCTTACTTAATGTTCATGCAATCAGAAAAATGGGTCACATGCAATATTTCATACTATTCGTAAAACACAAGTAGACAGTCTAAGCAGCAATATGTTCTCAAAAGCTAGTCAAATGACCTATGCTAATAACAGGCTTTGCAGGCAGTATATGGGCCTATTTTAATGTTTTAGTCCACTATGATCCAGTATAACAACAATAATTATAATGATAATAGCAAATTCAAACATAATTTTCGAATAAAAGTTATATTCATAACTGTCTATGAATGTTCAGCGAAAAAATATCTTAAAAGGGCATTGCACCTTCACATAACTTTAATGTATTAGCTCACCCTCTTGCAACTTTAATCTTTCAATGCAACTATTGCATGCTTGCCTACTATTGAAAAAGCATTTCATGGAGACAGCACCTATGAGCGCGGAGTTAAAGTGGGTGTGTACTGCTACATCTGGGGGGCGTGTCATAATACTGACTTCCATCCACATGTAAGTGAGCCCTAAAGCAGTTAGTAAGAGCTACTAGTTGATGAAAACACACTGATATATTTCAGAAAATGCATGTAGCCATAGGGATCATTGTGCCTTATAGCAAGTGCAGGAAAATTATACTAATAATCCCATTGGAATGTATATATCTGATTTTTTTTATTTAAATATAACAGCTTCATTATGGGGATAAGGTGAAATCAGGGAGATTGCTAGACTCTTCAGGGAGTCAGGGAGATTGTTGTTATTTCAGGGAGTCTCCTTGACAATCAGGGAGAGTTGGCAAGTATTAACTATTGTTCAATGATAGATTGCTGTGTCTTTAGTGAGTTTCTTTTAGTTACCTTTGGATATGAAACAAAGATACTCTGGAATAATGGACAGAGCTTGTCAGAGGTGTATCCCGGGAAATAAACACCCCTGCCTGATGATATAAACACATCGCTGAATAGCGCGGATAGAAGGTCTATAAGACAATGAATGTAGTGAACTTTGTAGGCACAAGCCAATAAAGTAAGGGACAATTTTAAATGATTTTAAAACACAAGTAGGTCTTGTAAAAACAAGCATCTTGTTATATTTACAGAAATATGTGAGATTACTGTAATGTAATATCAGGGCTCAAAGGGAAATATACCGTATTTTTCTATGTAATTTAATCAAATAGATTGATCTGCAGGAGGGATTGTAGGCACCTACTGTATTCCCTCTTGTCTACCTGGACCACTCATCTCTGAGGAGAAGACCATGTCTATATGTAACACTACAAGACCATACAAGATCACAGGTGAAGACCATGTCCATATGTAACACTACAAGACCATACAAGATTACAGGTGAAGTGACCATACAAGATCACAGGTGAAGTGACAAACAAGATCACAGGTGAAGTGACCATACAAGATCACAGGTGAAGTGACCAGTTTGTTTCTAGCCTAACTGGACTTGTCAGATCCTTCAACATGACCCCTTTTCCCTGATACAAAATGTTTTGCTTCCGATATTCAGAAATAATTTATGTTAAATCAAATAATTAATTCATTTATGTTCTAATCCTGCAATATTAAATGAAGTTGGAATTTCATGAGTAGAGCATTGTGTCCCTGCAGGGAGGGGCTATGGGGGTCATTCAGCCCCGGGCGTTAGCGCCGATGCGCTCGGACAGGGTCGATGGCCCCCCACAGAGCATGCGCACGACGGCGCCGGCGCCGTCGTGCGCATGCGTGAGACCCACTACGAGCGACAGCGCCGGTCGTAGCGGGTCTCGATCCAAAGGGGGCGAGCTGTCGATGTTGATTGACAGCTCGCCCCGTTTGGAAGGCGGGCCGGGGTGGCGGCAGCCCAAACGGGGGCGTTCCCATGGGAACGCCTACCGTTTGGGGGCGGCCCCACTGACATCACTAGTGATGTCAGTGGAGAGCTTCCGGCTCAGACAGAGCCGAAAGCTCTCCGGGGCTTACGACAAGGGAGACCCTACCCTAGGGTCTCGTCGTAAGCCCCGATGGTCGCGATGGTCTTGACCATCGCGACCATCACCTTAGGCAGTCGTAAGGCTGTGGGTGTTAACCCACAGCCTTACCACCGCAAAGGAGGACGTCTTGAAAATTCAAGACGTCCTCCCCTCATTCAGACCGACCGCACGCTCTGTGCGACCGGCTCTGAATGAGGTCCAATGTTTTTGGGTCTAGGTCTAGGCTGTGAGAGGAGTCTGTTGGACTGTGGTGTAATGGTCCTTCAGGACCAGGGACAGATCCAGAAAAGAATAACAAAGATGGCACTATTTATTCATTTGGTGGAATTTCTCTCCTTTGCTTGCCAGTTCATATGTGCACAGAGCGCACATGCCCTGTGGGCGGAACCGGCCACCTCCACCCGTGTATGCGCTGCCGCCGCCACTGACTGCCCGCCGTAATGTATAGCAGTAGCCGTGCACCCGGCTTCTCTTCTGCCGGACACACTGCTGCTAATATACATTACAGCGTGCAGCACTGCAGCTGCCTGCACTGTGCACTCCGTCACCCCCTCCCCATCTCCTGCAGTGTCTGCAGGGACTGGACTTCCACCGAGTACAGTCAGGATGCTTTCCGTGACTGCTGCCGGGCACAGCCGCACAACAACAAAGGTAAAAAGCATAGCTGCTCCCGGGATGGGTGGGGGTGGGGGGTGGGGGAAGGAATGATGAAATGATGAGAAGGAGGAATGAGGAGGAGGAATGAGGATAATTGATGTGATGGAGGAATGAAGAGGAGGAATGATGAGAAGGAGAAATGAGGAAGAGGAGGAGGAGAAGAATTGATGAGATGGAGGAATGAGGAGGAGGAAGAGAATTGATGAGATGGAGGAATGAGGAGGAGGAGGAGAATTGATGAGATGGAGGAATGAGGAGGAGAAGGAGGAAAATTGATGAGATGGAGGAATGTGGAGGAGGAGGAGGAGGAGGAGGACAATTGATGAGATGGAGGAATGAGGAGGAGGAGAATTGATGAGATGGAGGAATGAGGAGGAGGAGGAGGAGGAGGAAAATTGATGAGATGGAGGAATGAGGAGGAGAATTGATGAGATGAAGGAATGAGGAGGAGGAGGAGGAGGAGGAAAATTGATGAGATGGAGGAATGAGAAGGAGGAGGACAATTGATGAGATGAAGAAATGAGGAGGAGGAGGAGAATTGATGAGATGGAGGAATGAGGAGGAGGAGGACAATTGATGAGATGGAGGAATGAGGAGGAGGAGGACAATTGATGAGATGGAGGAATGAGGAGGAGGAGGAGGAAGAAAATTGATGAGATGGAGGAATGAGGAGGAAGAAAATTGATGAGATGGAGGAATGAGGAGGAGGAAAATTGATGAGATGGAGGAATGAGGAGGAGGAAAATTGATGAGATGGAGGAATGAGGAGGAGGACAATTGATGAGATGGGGGAATGAAGAGGAGGAGGAGGAGGAGGAGGAGGAGAATTGATGAGATGGAGGAATGAGGAGGAGGAGGAGAATTGATGAGATGGAGGAATGAGGAGGGGAAGGTGGAGGAGGAGGAGAATTGATTAGATGGAGGAATGAGGAGGAGGAGATTGATGAGATGGAGGAATGAGGAGGAGGAGGAGGAGAATTGATGAGATGGAGGAATGAGGAGGAGGAGGAGGTGAATTGATGAGATGGAGGAATGAGCAGGAGGAGGAGAATTGATGAGATGGAGGAATGAGGAGGAGGAGGAGGAGGAGAATTGATGAGATGGAGGAATGAGGAGGAGGAGAATTGATGAGATGGAGGAATGAAGAGGAGGAGGAGAATTGATGAGATGGAGGAATGAGGAGGAGGAGGAGGAGAACTGATGAGATGGAGGAATGAGGAGGAGGAGGAGGAGAATTGATGAGTTGGAGGAATGAGGAGGAGGAGGAGGAGGAAAATTGATGAGATGGAGGAATGAGGAGGAGGAGGAAATTGATGAGATGGAGGAATGAGGTGGAGGAGGTGGTGGAGTATGATGAGATGGAGGATGAGGTGGAGGAGGAGAATTGATGAGATGGAGGAATGAGGAGGAGGAGGAGGAGGAAATTGATGAGATGGAGGAATGAGGAGGAGGAGGGAAATTGATGAGATGGAGGAATGAGGAGGAGGAGGAGGAGGAAGAAAATTGATGAGATGGAGGAATGAGGAGGAAGAGGACAATTGATGAGATGGGGCAATGAGGAGGAGGAGGAGGAGGAGGAGGGAGGAGGAGTATGTGTGATGTGTTGGTGAGAATGAGGAGGAGATAGGAGGAGGAGAATTGATGAGATGGAGGAATGGGTGGAGGAGAATTGATGAGATGGAGGAATTAGGAGGCGGAGGAGGAAAATTGATGAGATGGAGAAATGAGGAGGAGGAGGACAATTGATGAGATGGAGAAATGAGGAGGAGGAGGAGGAGAATTGATGAGATGGAGGAATGAGGAGGAGGAGGAGAACTGATGAGATGGAGGAATGAGGAGGAGGAGGAGGAGAATTGATGAGAGGGAGGAATGAGGAGGAGGAGGAAAATTGATGAGATGGAGGAATGAGGAGGAGGAGGACAATTGATGAGATGGAGGAATGAGGAGGAGGAAAATTGATGAGTTTTAGGAATGAAGAGGAGGAAGAAAATTGATGAGATGGAGGAATGAGGAGGAGGAGGACAATTGATGAGATGGGGCAATGAGGAGGAGTAGGAGGATAATTGATGAGATGGAGGAATGAGGATGAGGAGGAGAATTGATGAGATGGAGGAATGAGGAGGGGGAGGAGGAGGAGGAGGAGGCGAATTGATGAGATGGAGGAATGAGGAGGAGGAGGAGAATTGACGAGATGGAGTAATGAGGAGGCGGAGGAGTACAATTGATGAGATGGAGGAATGAGGAGGAGGGGCACCTTTGGCACGCACTGTCCCTATTTGAACATGGGGGGCAGCAATTCTCTTTCTAGCAAGGGGACCAAAATGTTTAGTTACTGCTCTGTGTATGTGTACGGGAATTTACTAGTAGCTTATTTTAATAGAGCAGCTTCTATTTTAGATTTCGAGTTTGCTTTACTCAATAGAAATAACCACTTTGCCATATAATATTCATTTAACTATAAAGCATAAATACTTATCCACCTTTGAATGGTAACTAGCGGTTTGCCAGGTAATGGAAAATGTTAAATGAAATGCCCAGTGCACTTCTGTCTTGAAGTATCTGCATATTATGCATTTCCCATTCCTGTCTCTATATGCCAGTAGTGGCATGACAACTACTATAATAATAGAACAACTATAATTATATAAAATAAACAGCTACAGAACAATGTGTTTCTCAGTGTCTGCTCTAGAGAATTTACTCCTAAGATACCTAGGGGTCTATTTACTAAGCAGTGTTAGGAGACAGAGTGAAAAGTGATAAGAAAGTGATAAGGTGCCAGCCAATCAGCTCCCAACTGTCATTTTTCAAACACAGCTCGTGAAATGACAGTTGGGAGCTGATTGGCTGGAGCAGCATTTATCATACACTGAAATTTATCACTCGTTTTGGTGATACAACTCATTAGTAAATGGGGGCCTTAACGTACTGTACAACTTTTTCCCTCTCATCTGATAGTGAGAGATGAATGAAAATTTCAAAACTGTTCTGCGAAAACTTCCCCTCTTTCTGCAATAAGCTATGGAAATTTGTGTTTTTTCCGCAAGTAGAATTTGGCCTTAAGTGTTTTCAGTCGTACCTCAACTGCACCCCAAACAGAATGAAGTGACCATTGTTGCCCCAGCTCTAGTCACATTCCATGTACTCTGCAAAATGTAAATTTACAAACTTGGTTAAATTCAGATTTCTAATATATAAGTGCAGCTTGGCACAAAATGTGATTTTTTTTTGTTGCAACGATGTCCTTAGTTATACCAGAAGATCAGTGAAAGTAAACATAGTTTGGTTAGACTGTGGATGGATGTGTGTGATTCGTAAATTTGATTAGCTGGATATATTTATTGCTCCTATCATAGAACAAACATGTCAGGTTTGCAATGGGGAGAGGTAGTCAACCAGAGTGTGAGCAGGTTGGATCTTACCTGTTTAGAGGTGGCGTGAACTTGGATTTACAGTCCGAATCTGTGCATTCTACGTTAGGCAGCAATGTAGAATTTTGCTTAGGCTTGGACTGTGGAATGGAGAGTTATGAGGAAGATGTAAGGAAAGGGAGTCTACAATTAGGTGTTTATGATTCGGAAGAAATGTGTGGTCTGCAGAGGGTGGAGGGAGGAGATGGGTGGTCCGCAGACAGTGGAAATAAGAGATGGGTGGTCTGCAGAGGGTGGAAGGAATATGGGTGGTCTGCAGAGGGTGGAAGGAAGATGGGTGGTCTGCAGAGGGTGGAAGGAAGAGATGGGTGGTCAACAGACAGTGGGTGGTCTGCAGAGGAAGATGGGTGGTCTGCAGAGGGTGGAAGGATGATGGGTGGTCTGCAGAGGATGGAAGGAAGATGGGTCTGCAGAGGGTGGAAGGAAGATGGGTGGTCTGCAGAGGATGGAAGAGATGGGTGGTCTGCATAGGGTGGAAGGAAGAGATGGGTGGTCAACAGACAGTGGGTGGTCTGCAGAGGAAGATGGGTGGTCTGCAGAGGGTGGAAGGACGATGGGTGGTCTGCAGAGGGTGGAAGGAGAAGATGGGTGGTCAGCAGACAGTCTAAAAAAGAGATGGGTGGTTGGCAGAGGGTGGAATGTATGGGTGGTCTGCAGAGGGTGGAAGGAAGAGAAGGGTGGTCAGCAGACAGTGGATGAAAGAGATGGGTGGTCTGCAGAGGGTGGAAGGAAGATGTGTGGTCTGCAGAGGGTGGAAGGAAGAGATGGATGGTCTGCATAGGGTGGAAGGAAGAGATGGGTGGTCAACAGATAGTGGAAGAAAGAGATGGGTGGTTGGCAGAGGGTGGAAGGAGGAGATATGTGGTCCACAGACAGTGGAAGAAAGAGATGGGTGGTCTGCAGAGGGTGGAAGGAAGATGGGTGGTCTGCAGAGGGTGGAAGGAAGAGATGGATGGTCTGCATAGAGTGGAAGGAAGAGATGGATGGTCAACAGACAGTGGAAGAAAGAGATGGGTGGTTGGCAGAGGGTGGAACATATGGGTGGTCTGCAGAGGATGTAAGTATGAGATGGGTGGTCTACAGAGGGTGGAAGGAAGAGATGGGTGGTCAGCAGACAGTGAAATAAAGAGATGGGTGGTCTGCAGAGGGTGGAAGGAAGAGATGGATGGTCTGCATAGGGTGGAAGGAAGAGATGGGTGGTCAACAGATAGTGGAAGAAAGAGATGGGTGGTTGGCAGAGGGTGAAAGGAGGAGATATGTGGTCCACAGACAGTGGAAGAAAGAGATGGGTGGTTGGCAGAGGGTGGAATATATGGGTGGCCTGCAGAGGATGTAAGTAAGAGATGTGTGGTCTGCAGAGGGTGGAAGGAAGAGATGGGTGGTCAGCAGACAGTGAAATAAAGAGATGGGTGGTCTGCAGAGGGTGGAAGGAAGAGATGGATGGTCTGCATAGGGTGGAAGGAAGAGATGGGTGGTCAACAGATAGTGGAAGAAAGAGATGGGTGGTTGGCAGAGGGTGGAAGTAAGAGATGGGTGGCCTGCAGAGGGTGGAAGGAAGATGGGTGGTCTGCAGAGGGTGGAAGTAACAGATGGGTAGTCTGCAGAGGACGGAAGTAAGAGATGGGTGGTCTGCAGAGGATGGAAGTAAGATATGGGTGGTCTGCAGAGGGTGGAAGTAAGAGTTGGGTGGTCTGTAGAGGGTACAAGGAAGAGATGGGTGGATCGGCAAGGGGTGAAAGATATGGGTGGTCTGCAGAGGGTTTAAGGAAGAGATGGTTGGTCTGCAGAGGGTGGAGGGTGGATATGAGTGGTCTGTAGAAGAACCAATTGATTTTCACCTTTTTGCCTTTGCATCTACTCCTCATGGGTTGATTACAAGTAGGATTTACAGTGAGGTTACAATCCCAGTTTAGCTCAGATAAGTTCAGGCACACTAATGGGGTGCACAATTGTCTGGCATAACCAGAGCCACTCCGTCTTCCACTGAATCTTTAACCTGCTAATAGCTTCACAAAACAGTAGCACAATTGTAGTTAAAGCTAAAAATATGTTTGCTTTACAAATGTAAATGCTGTGTGACAGTTGTCAAATTTATTTATTGAGAATTTTTCAATAATATAAAGAGCAAACCAAAATCAACATAAAAGTGATCGTGCAAATCACAGAAAGACAATAAAAATCAAAACATCATGGGGTTCAGTATCATTACTAAGGAATATAGGTTAACCAATTGATAATATGTTTCACTAGTGAATGAACGAGAGTATGTGTGTTAAACCACATATTTTCTATCAGTTTGTAGATAATGTCTCACTGTAACTTAACCATCGATCGCTGTGTGACAGTTATTTGCTAAAATTATCTGATGTTTATGGGAATCATTTTTTTTATTTAAGTAACATTAACTGTTACTTTACATAGCCTGAAATAATGTGCTAAAACAATATTTTCTGGTAGCAGCTGCGCTGTGCTTATTGGAATGAAAGGAGTTGGCCTACTGTGCTGAACAGCTTTGTAGCACATGCTCTAATCCGTATGATCACAGGAATATCTGCCTGCAGGAGACCCTGTTGGGATTTAGTCCTGTTATTTTTTTTTTTTTCAACTCGTCTCACAAAAGTGATAATTTGTGATTTCAGTAAAGTGACTTTTGTAAATAAATATAATATAGTTTGTTTTCTCAGCTGAATAACGAACATCATGATCTCTAGTTATGAGGTTAAAACACAGGCCAGCGGTTAAATAACCAGATATAATGGGTTCAGAGACATTAATAAATAATGTTTATGTAGTCTATTATATAGATGGATAAGGGGATAGAAGTTGCCATAGCTAGAAACACATTTACAGTTAAAGATTTTAGCCAAAGGCTTTAAGGTAATTAATTGGCCGCCATTGACAAACAGGGACCTGGATATTATATTGTATACACATTTACAGTATATACAATCATATACAATATGTGTCATACGTAGGCCCTGGAATGAATTAGTCTTGTTCATCCAAGATATTTCACATTATAATTAACCTGATTTTCCTAAAATAATGACGGAGAAATGAACCGTGGCGCTCATTCTGTCCACAGACTGCTTATTGTCAGGAGCGTTGTGCAGAATGTCTCCCTAGAACAAATCAGAGAATAATAGTTACTGTGTAATATTATGGAAAATACATATATTCTAATATTAATTGTATGATTAATTAAAAAAAAAAAAGATTATTATTTAAAAGTTCCATCTGTCACAAATAGTGGCAACATTCGAGCGTATAATTGCCAGCGGCTCCCTCGACCACTGTGATTCTCAGCAGTTCGCCATCTTGGATGTAAAGAGAAAGTGACCCAAGCACTCACTAAGGGGATAGAAAACTATGGCAGCAGGTTGATGAAGAGATCTTGGCTTGACAGTGGCGTCAGAGCTCCCTCCAGATCCCAGCTGCAAATGAACTGCGCACGTGCGAGCAGAGTGGTCTATTTAAGGACTCTGCAGTCCTAGATATGGAGGTCCCAATCTCCCATTCAAAGTTTGGTTCTCTTACCTATACCTGGAGTCTTTGGCTACTGAACCTCTTGCATTCTGTGTATCCTGTATATCCTGCAAACTGACACCTGTCTTCTTGTTTTAACCACGCTATTGCTTCAGCAGCTGCTCTTCTAATCTAGTTATCCTGAATACCAGTTCCATGTATTCCTGCTATATACCTGATAGATTGCTATATATCTGATATATATCGGATATATATCTACGTATATACCTTATATATTCCTGCAGTAAGTGCTCCTGCAGTTCATATTCAATGCGTAATGTTGTACCTTGTACTGAACCTGGCTTCCTGATGATACTTCCCTCGCACCTAATGTTTCTGCCAACAGGCTCTCTTGCACCTTGCAGCTTCAGCCAGTAGGGGCTCTATTTACTAAGGGGTGGTTTTTGTAAGCCACAGCATCAATCGGGGTTAAGATGAAAATATAAAGAGGCACTAACAATAAGTGTAAAGCACGCCGGGCTGCCCTGGGGGCGGAACTGGCCGCCAAAACCTCACTTTGCCAGGCACCTGCTGCAGTGTTGTTACTAGCGGTGCTCCCAGCTACTTCTCTGCACTCTTTGGAGCTCACTGCGGGGCTAAGCTTTACAGCTCCAGCACTGCCTGTAGGGAGAGACATCATGATGTCTCTACCACAGTGCTGATAGAGGAGCCAATGAGCAGCAACCGCAAAATGGCAGCTTATTATACTTACATAGTGTCAGTGACTGTAACTCAGAGATTGGCGGATGGCTGAGTGCTTTTACCCTATGGAGGGAGGCATTACTGTGTGGAATAATGTGTATTGGGCATTACTGTGTGGCATAATGTGTGGCTTTACTGTGTGGCATAATATAAAAGAGGCATTACTGTGTGGCATAATGTGTATTGGAAATTACAGTGTGGCATAATGTGTAAGGGGTATTTCTGTGTGGCATAATGCGTAAGGGGCATTACTGTGTGGCATAATGTGTATTGAGGATTTACAGTGTGGCATAATGTGTAATGGACATTACTGTGTGGCATAATGTGTATTGGTATTACTGTGTATCATAATATAAAAGAGGCATTACTGTGTGGCATAATGTATATTGGGAATTGCAGTGTGGCATAATGTGGAAGGGGCATTACTGTGTGGCATAATGTGGAAGGGGCATGTCTGTGGCCCTCGGCATGCACTGTCCCTATTTAAAATATGGTCTTTCTGGCACAGGGCACCAAAATGTCTAGTTACGGCTCTGTATACAGAGCTTCCTCTCTATAAACCTGCTTAAAATACAGGAGGAAACTGGCATTATAAAGTAGATAGAGTAGCATATATTTAAATATAAGCAGGTGGTGTTCTAAATCATGGTTGGAAGTGTTAATTAAGTGACCACTGTATATTAAAATCCATTGTGGGGCCTTGAAAAACACATTAAAAACACTCAATTACTGTATATGTTGTAGAATGCAATGAATTGGACAGGAGAGTGGACCCTACCCCACTTCCCAGTGACAAGACCACAGGGGAACTTTCTGTTACTGCTAAGAATATTTCTTTTTCTCTTATGTGTGACTCCTATATGGCTCATGATGACCGCTGGTCATTTCGGAACATTTGCCCACTTTTCTGCACTGTATCAGTCCTCGGGGCCATGAACTTCCATTATTGTATCATTACTGTTGTGTTCTAGGGTTTCTCTGTTAATGGAACACTAGAGCTATTTGGCACAATGTCTCTGCAGAGTAGATAAAGGAATAGCCGTACAAAGCAGCAATAAGAAAAAAAACAAACACATTTAGCTGGGGGAAAAATAAATTGTACATAGTGCAAACACAGAAAACAAAGGATAGATAAAAAAAAGATTGCATATAGTGTGTGATCTCGTACTATAATTGGTCACTCGCCAATGACACAGGCTCTTCAAGAAAGGGATTCCACTGGGGATAAGTGACATTTTAAAATCTTTTCTGCGACTTATTAAATTTTTTTGCGTTCAAGTTTGTAGCCAATTATGATAATGAAGTAATCCTATCACATTTGGGTATAAAAGTCTGCACAATTTAATAGTGGAATTTGGCCTAAGTTTTTCCGGTTCTATCTCGGTCTCAGCGCAGAGGAGAATTAATTGGCACTGTTGTCCCAGCTCCATCCGTACACTATAATTTACAAATGCAGTCCTGTGTGTTGGATTGGGCAGAAAAAAGTGGAACTGGAAGATTGGATCTCACGTCTGTGAAATCTCGATAATTCTGACGTGATTTTAGTGAAGTTTCGTTACACTTTTGCCTTTGCTGATGTCTAGATTCAGTTTTAAGCTTTGTTGATCAATGTTGGGATGCCGGCTTCAAAATACCGACAATGGTGTCACAATTCCAACAGTATAAGGTAAGTTCTCTAACAATAACCCTTATCCCTACCCCTAACCCTCCCTTCCCGGTGCCTAAACCTTACCTCCCCCTGTAGTGCCTAAACCTAACCTTCCCCTCCCCGCACACTAAACCTAAATGTCCCTCTTTAGTACCTATTCCTAACCCTCTCCCTAGTGCCTAACACCTAACCCTAATCCTCCCCTCACCCCTGATACTTACCTTCGGGATTCCGGCGGTTAATATTTAGACTGTCGGCTTCCCGTCAGGTGGGATGCTGACTACATCCCGCTAAACATGGTATCAATGCATTGGATGCTGATAACTGATGCTGATAACTCAGATTACTCAAACCTTTTAATGTGTGGGACTTTTTTGTATAATTGAGGGGGAGGGGAGGAGGTGAACCCAAGCAATTACCTTGCCTAGTGCTACAATATGCCTATCCTCCCATCTGTCCGCATTACCGAATGTCTCTCTGCCATTTCATCTTGGATGTCATCTCGCCACCTCAAACTTTACATTTCCAAAACAGATTTCATAATATTTCCACCAGCCAATAGTAGTTACCAACCTAATATTGCTATCACTGTTGAGGACTCAACAATCATTATCAAACCCACCCTACAAGCTCGCTGCCTAGTTGTAATTCTTGACTCTGAACTGTCCTTTGTTCCCCACATTCAATATATCTCCAAATCATGTTAAAGTCCAGTATTAGTCCACACTCACGTCTGAAAATCCAATTGCTGGGGTGGCCACCCAAATGGGATCACCTGTATCCCTGCATACAAAAAATGAACAAAGGGGGGGCACTCACCAGTCTTCTAAAATGAGTTTTTATTTAATCTTTTAAATTTTTTTTTACAGCATCATAGTAAAGCTCCGACGTTTCGGTCCTAGCCAAAGGTCCATGGCTAGGACCGAAACGTCGGAGCTTTACTATGATGCTGTAAATTTTTTTTTAAAAGATGAAATAAAAGCTCATTTTAGAAGACTGGTGAGTGCACCCCCTTTGTTCATTTTTTTTCCAAATCATGTTAGATACATCTAAAAAACATATCCAGATGACCAAATCTTACAGAAGACACTACAAAGACTCCTTTGCGTGCACTCATCATCTCCCACATGGATTATTGCAATAGTCTCCTAATTTGTCTTTCCAAAAACAATAGTCTCTTAATTTGTCTTCCCAAAAACAGGCTCTCACCACTACATTCCGTTTTCAATGCAGCTGCGAGGCTGATCTTCCAACGTTCACCGCCGGCTGCTCCGCTCTGTCAGTCACCCATTGGTTACCTATTTTCTACCATATTTAAGTTCCCAGACACCTACTCCTGTCTCCAGATCTACCTAATAAACTCTTAGGGGTCTATTTACTAAGCAGTGTTAGGAGACAGAGTGAAAAGTGATAAGGTGCCAGCCAATCAGCTCCCAACTGCCATCTCACAGGCTGTGTTTGAAAAATGACAGTTGGGAGCTGATTGGCTGGCACCTTATCACTTTTCACTCTGTCTCCTAACACTGCTTAGTAAATAGACCCCTCAAGCCTAAACTTACAGTAACTAACTCTTCCTAACCGAATGGTGACCTAATGGTGCTCTGATGGTTCGGTAAAGCAGTTTTTTGTAATACAGTGCTCACAATGCTCCAGACCACAGTCCCACACCCTCTCTCTTCACTCTCCTGTGTGAAATGGTGACCAATCATGAGGAAGGGACTTTTATATGCAATCAAGATCCAACGCCAGGAAGATGAAGTTTTGCCTTGTTTTGGGATCTGATGTTGGCAGGAAGATGCAAGCCAGGTCACGGATCCACTCAATTTCAATTCCCCTAAGTTCGGGTTTGTTCAGTTTCCATCTCTAGTATATACTAAATGTGGGGAATTGGTGGCTTTCTGTCTCGGAACGCCATTGTTTATAACTTTATACCTCTTAAACATTTTTAAAACTGACAGCTGCTCATTTAGGCAATAGCTATGTACATTATATCTCATAACTTTCAGTGTAAGCTCCTAAGAACAAGGCTTTTTTTTTTTTTGCTTTGTTTCTGTAGTAATAAGAATTATTTTCTGCACTTGCGAATGAGAGTGCGCAGATGCTTCTGTGATCCTTCCTTCTCGCTGTTAGTCTCCACATCTCATTAAGCCGACTAACATATTCTTCACTCTGACACCTTTTAGAAATGTCTCCCAGCGAAATCTGCATTTAAATGAAGCATCATCTTTTCTATCCTGTTTTTGTTATTCTCCCCCCTCTAGACTTTCTTTAGGGCTGCAAAAAAAAGTTTTTTTAATTTTTTTTCCTTTTTCTTATACGAGCTTCATGTTATCCTCTAGGCACTGTGATTTTACACCCATTATGTACAGTACAATAAGCTGTGTTATCTTCACTCAAAGTTCCACTAGTGTGTATGGATTAATTGCAGCTGGGAAGTCGTAGGCACAGCGAAGAGTTTGACTGTCGGGAGCCAGGTGAGAACTGACATAAATGTGTAAATATTAGCTGATAATATGCAAATGTGACTAATTCAGAACAGGATCAAATTTAATTCTGCATGACATGATCTCTTCACGTGGAAGAAAATGGGCACTTATACTGGATACGACAAGGGATGTGTAGGGTCACAGTAAGTGGATAATGCAGATAGACAGTACAAAAATAATTAGCGCAACATTTTCGGGCGTACGTATCTGTTTGCCCAGCAAGATGGAATCCACATTATGGGAGGAGCTGCCTTAGTGGTAACAGAGTAGTGGAGAATGGCTGATTCTTTGTACAGATGGAAGACCGATAACTTGTTCAATGGGAAGAGTTTTTTCCGATGAACACCAGGTGGTAGTGAGTTGGCATTTGTGGGCGTTTTCCTGTTTTATCGGGTGTCTAAAGAGCCTTTTGTGCAAAATAGCCGGATTTTTACACTAATCAAACCTTGACCAATGCCTTTAATTGGATGCTTCTTGCTTTATCCAATTCTTTTTTAAATTTGGAGAAAATAAATATATAACCAAATGTATCAATGCACTGAAACAAAACCATAATACAAAGTTTTGACAATGGGATCTGCTTTACTGTCATAACTTATTGTATACATCCTTGTTGCACCACTGCACAGTAAATTAGGACTAATAAATAAATGTTGTAAATAATGAATCAACTGGTGGCAGCATGTGATATTTGCTTTACTGCGACATTGATGCCATGACCCTAAAGTCCTCAAAACATAATGCCTCCACATTATTACATATTAGTAAATGACCCATGGTCTGATTTAGACCAACATAGAGTAACCTACCAATGGACACAATCATTACACATTTGCTTGGAAGGAGATCAGCAGCACTCTGCACTGTCTCCGTCCTATTGACCTAAGCCGGAGGGCACTGGGATCCATCATGGCTCTACAGCAGGTCCTACAGCCAGGACACTGGAGGTCTTACAGCTGAATGCGCAACTGCACATGCGTGACAATTTGGCGCACTGTTCCTCTTCCAGTGTCCTGGCTGCATGGACGTGCCTCACATGCTATGGACACTGCCACAGCGAAAAGGGCTGTAGAACCATGCTATACCACCACCTCTTAGGTTTCCAAGCACTCTGCTGCTTCCCACAGAGAGTAAGCAGCCTGATTGTATATTCTGTACCTGTCGCACCACAACGCCCAGCAACCCCTTGCTTGCTCCAGGCTGACACTGCACCACTACTGTGTTAAGGGGCCCATACAACAGCAATCACAAAAAAACAATTCACAGATCCTTTGATTTTTTCCCCAATCTAAAGATTCCCCAATTCATGCCCATACATTTCAGATATTTTTCAGTGGTTTGCAGATCTTTTTCAGGAAAGACATATCTGCCAATCTTGAAAGGCCTGTGGCGGATCTACATTTTTGGGACCCTGAAGCTTGAACTGTTATGGGGACCCCTTTGCAACCATAGTGCAAGACCCAACAAGGTACAAAGGGCCTTGCTGCCCTTGCAAGGACCTAGGGGCCCAAATGGTGAAGTTGTAGAAACCCCCCAGAGAGTAGGAGACTATAGATAGATAAGATGTATAAACCCCCCAGAAAGTGAGACACTGTAGATAGATAGATAGATGTAGAAACCCTAATGGTGTTGCGCTAATATTGTTAATTAATAAATCTTGTTTAATAAACTTTGATTACTAAAACAGTAACCAGAGAAATTAAAGAAACCAATGGTAGCATTTAAATGGTCAATCTTTAAACAGTATATATATTTTCATAGATCTGCCTCTGTGAAAGGCTCATAGTTTTACTAGGAACAGTCAGCAAATCAGCTGATCGTTACCATACACTAGCAATCTACAGATCCCAACTGGTCGGTAAAATCCAACATGTTGGGCAACCTGATTTACCCATGCCAATAAGTTTTTGGTTGGAATTGGCGTTTTGTGTACCCCATACATTGCCATTTTTAAAAAAAACTGGAACTACTGCTGATCAGGAATACTGGAAATCAAGGAAGCTCTTAGGATATAGTACGGATATCACACATGGGTGTGGTATAAGAGATAGAGAGTAATTAGTTAGACAATGTCTAGATAGACACCAGATGTTAGACAGTTAATAGTGAGACAAGTATAAAAGTTTGACACAGACAAAAGTCAGATACACTAAAGTTAGACATGTAAAAAGTTTGACAGGTACAAAAGGTCAACAGGGTCAAAAGTTCGACATAAAAATGGTCGACAAAACAATGGTAGACACATTTTTTTTTTTAGCCCTAATCTCCACCCTAACCCTCCCCATTGTGCCTAACCCTAACCATCGGTGTAAGTGCCTAACCCTCCAGTAAGTGCCTAACACTAAACCTAACCCTAATCCTAAAAAAAAAAAAATGTCGACCATTTTTGTGTCGATCATTTTCATGTCGAACTTTTGACCCTGTCGACCTTTTGTACCTGTCAAACTTTTTACATGTCTAAGTTTAGTGTGTCTGACTTTTGTCTGTGTCGAACTTTTATCCTTGTCTAACTATTAACTGTCTAACATCTGGTGTCTATCTAGACATTGTCTAACGAATTACTGTCTATAGTCCGGAACCCATCACACACTGTAGACCTATAACACAGAATGGTTTATTTTTCTTGGTGCAATATAAGTATTGCTGATATTACATTTGCCACCATTATTATACATTTCCTTTAACATAAATAAAAACCTATAGGCATCAATACATACGCAGCTTTTACTTGCTGCTAAGAAAGTCTCATTAATCGTGTGGAAAAGAAAAAACATTCCACAAAATCCTTCATAGAAAGAATCCATATAATTAAGGGCCTCATCTGCATTGTTAATTGGAGATAAACGATTTTCACTGGTTACCGTGGTGTGATGCATTAAATCTATTCAGAAGAGAGAGAGACAATTAGATTCTCCTGTTCAGCAGATTTCCTGGGTGTACGACAAAGCTCATTTCAATATTCAGGTGGGGATAGAATACTATTAGTGAAGCCTGATAGCTAAATGTGGCTCCTAATCTACTGCTGATGCTTATACTCCTCAAGCCAATGCTTGAAACCCAGGAGATGGGATCGGGCCTTTATATACAGGTGACGTATAATGAGGCTAGAAAGCCATCATCTGCTGAACTGATACAAAAAAGAAAGCTTTAAATTAGCTTCCTGTAATGTATTTCATTTTTGCAATGGACATCATTTAGAAAAGTCATTTTCACAATGGAGGGGTAACAAAACCTTAGAGGCGCAGTGCAAAATCACTGCGCCTCTAAGGTTTTATCGCAGCACCATGGTACCATGCATAGGAGAAAAAGCAACCACTTGATTCCTATTTCAAGTTGTTTAAAAATATTATCTAATGCCATATTTGTCAACACCGCGAGGCTCCCGAAAACCGTGTGGCATAGCTTGCCTCCCGCAAGAGAGAGGGCAAGTTTCCCGGTCTATCTGCCAACCTCGAAAAATAGGCTCCCACCCTACCCGCAGCCTGGAGGTGGGAGCTATGAAGCGATTTGTGCTGATTCGCATAATTGTAACACCCTGTTTTACAATGCTGGAAATCACTGTATAGCGGGGTGGCCGGGCCATAGTGAGTCGTTTGCGCTGTCATGCCCCCGCACCGCCCATCAGTGCCACCACCACGCCCCCTGCAGCACCCTCCATTGCCACTGCCATGGCCCCTACAGCACCCACCATTGCCATCGCTAAGCCCCCTGCTCGCCCGGAAGTCGGCAAGTATGTCTAATGCTCAAAAAAACTAAATAAAAGTCTGCTTCTCTACATGTATCAAGTGGCATAAAATTATTAGCTTAGGGATGTCCCCTATGCCAGCCCAGTGGCGTCACAAGGAGGCTGCGGTCCGCACCCGGGTGTCATCCCTCCTCAGTGACAGGATCCGGGTGCTGCACTGTAGCATTGCGTGCAGTACTCAACTCCTGACACAGTGACAGGTTTATTTATCAAGCAGTGAAAAACGAAGGGGTCTATTTACTAAGCAGTTAGGAGACAGAGTGAAAAGTGATAAGAAAGTGATAAGGTGCCAGCCAATCAGCTCCCAACTATCACCTCACAGGCTGTGTTTGAAAAATGGCAGTTGGGATATAAAATGAAAGACAATATCAACAACAATAACAAATGAGCACAAAGTTCTGTGCAATGTTCAGACCATCCTGGGTGGACACTAATATGACCAAGCTGCTGGTGTGAATAGAGTCTATTCCAGATAGAAACAATGTTAAAAAATAGATGATCCTGAAATGTGCAGTAGTAAACAGTGTATCTTCTTATAAATGTGTTTGTCCAAATAACATGAAACCAGCAATAATAGAGTAACTGCTGCCGGGAGCCACTGAGTGGATGGGGGTAAATGAACTTTCCGGCAAATGCCTATGTACAAGTAATATACAAAGAGTGGTGACTCTACCGCTATTAACGGGAGTATGGCTTGCGTGTATGCAGGATAGTTACCATATGTATCCCTCCAGTATCCAGGTAGCCCACAGAGAGATGCTTCAGATGGGATCTCTGAGAGAAGGTAACGCTCTAACCGCTCGTCAGCGGGAGCGTGGGGCTGGCCTTGCCGGCAGGCTAGGAGCCGATGACTTGATGCTCCACATAGCCGGGTGCTTCACCTGTGTTCGTTCAATCAGCCGCCAAGGGCTCGCGGCAAACTCCTTACGCGGGAACAGGACCCAAGCAGCAGGATGGATGATGGTCTGGTTGGAACAAGCGGAAATTCCTTGACGCGTTTCTCCGGGCAGTAAAAACCCGGTTTCCTCAGAAGGTAGGCAAGTTTGTATTTACTAAAGTGCGGGTTTTTAGAAGTGGAAATGTTGCCCCTAGCAACCAATCAGATTCTAGCTATTATCTTCTAGAAGGTGCTAGAATGGTGGTCAATAAGCGGCCATCCAGCTGTTGTTGAACTACACTTCCCAGCAACAGTTTTAGCATAGACAAATAGCAAAAATGTGGCTGGGATGTGTAGTTCTACAACAGCAGGGGGGCCACTTATTGCCCACCCCTATCTAGATAAATGATAAGTACAATCTGATTGGTTGTTATGGGCAGGGCCGCCAAGAGCCAAGGCGGGCCCCGGTAATAGGGGGCGTGGCCTAATCTCGGGAGGCGTGGCCACGCCCCCATGCCAAAAAAAAGAAACAAAAAAGATTTGCAACGCACGCTGTGTGCTGGTCTGCTGTGAGGGAGGGGGGGGGCGGCGTCAGACCCGGGCCCCCGCCAGGCCCCTCAGGAAGCCCGGGCCCGGGTAATCTGTACCCGCTCCCCACCCCTCTCGGCGCCCCTGGTTATGGGCAACAAGCGGTGGCTTAATACAAATTGCATTGAGAAAGAAGCTATGAATATCTTATGTCCAACATCTTAGCAAAACATAGGGATCGGACACCGAGGGTGGGATGTACTAAACATTGCATCCGTGATGCGGTACATCCCACCTCTCATCGTGTACATGCTGAGGTTGATTAGTGCGGTATGTACTTAGAATATCACAATGCACAGCTCTCCTGATAAGAGCTGTCCCTTGCCATGCCCAACGCGGTAAAACCCCTGAAAACTGCATTTTTTTGTCTTTAGTACATCCCACCCCTGGACCGCAAAAGAGTCAGATCCTTACAGTGCGCACAGTTAAAAATGGATAGTGAAAAGTTTTTGCAATCCAGATACATACAATATAATTCATCTTTCTTTTTATTGTACAAAGATGTGAAAGATATATGAAGCTGCTAGTACAGAGGTTCTGAATCATTTAGCATAACACTGAATTCATTTAGGGATTTCCATGAGCTGGTACAGCTAAATGGTATGGACAGTAAGACCGGGAATATAGTGCGCAGCTGGCGTAGAGCTGTAAGCCAACTTACTTTACAAGTATATCTTTCAGCAATGATAGCACAACGGTGCAGGAAACAGCTATTCTGCACTACAACAATAACTGTTCAAGGTCTAGATAATTGCTATATCTGCATGCTGCATCACTTCTCCTCTACTCTGTCCCCGAACACTTCCAGACACTCCACATGAAGCTGCTTCTTCTCGGTGCGTTCACGTTCTGTGTCTGAGCCATCATTTCATTTCGTTTTCATTTGGACTTCCAGGCCTACGAATTTGTCTCGGAAGCCTGAGGTTACCAGTATACAGGATTGAATTTAAAGGACAAATCTTTAATTTTAGGAATTAAGGACCTGATTAATTATGGATCGCAACTGCGATTACGTACGCAATCGGACATTTGTTGAGTTATGAGCATGCGTATGCATCGCAGTGTGCGTTCGCGAACCAGCCACTAAAATCGGGACTGAGATCGCAGTGACTATGCAGACCCATCGCAGAGTGATTGACAGGAAGTGCTGTTTGTGGGTGGTGACGGGGGGGGTTAGCGGAATGCAGACGTGCCTGTACGCCATTGAAGGGGCATGCATAAATTAGCCACACGCAGCTGGAGTACTCAGGGCCTGAGTCAGCAGCGCACGCTAGTGCACTGCTGAACGCAGATTCCTGATGTTTGCGCAAGTGCTGAACGGGTCTGCGAGTTCGCATGCAAACTAGCAGCAGACTATAAGTGATTGACGCCGTTGGGGGGGAGGGAAGAGGCCAGGATCTCTGTAGGGTGACAGAGATTTCCTGGCCTCTTCCCATACATGCCTACCCTCCCGTTCTTCACGGGAGGCTCCCGATTTTTCGTGCAACCCCCCGCACACCCGGAAGGGTAGGCATTTCTCCCGCATTCTGCCCACTTCCTAGTGAAGTGGGCAGAATGGGGAGAATTTCCGCAGCGAACGTGGGTCCCCGAGTAGGTGGAGGGTTTTAATGACGCAATTCTCCATGAATCGCGTCATTTAGCCCCGCCCCTATGCAAATTTAGTCAAATCGCGGAAATTTGCCATGAAGGGAGCGGGGCTTAATGATGTGACCTGTCAGGCCCCGCCCCTGTCACCGCCCATCTGCTTGTCCTCCCCAGGCTTCTCCCGGAGAGGACAATCAAAAGGTAGGCAACTATGCCTCTTCCTCTAAACTGTGGCAGCTGGCTGCGGGACCCTACGAGTCACCGCAGCCGGCCGATGGTACACAGATTAACCGATGTTTCATTGAACAATGCAGCTCGGATAAGTAATGCACAGGGAGTGTGATGCCTCCTGCTGCATTACCATATCTGCAAAGGATCACAATTGCAAAGCTGCCTGAGTGCATACATCATATATCTATAGCCTGCGTGCATACATCATATCTATAGCCTGCGTGCATACATCATATATCTATAGCCTGCGTGCATGTATCATATCCATAGCCTGCATGTATACATTATATATCTATAGCCTGAGTGCATACATCATATATCTATAGCCTGCGTGCATACATCATATATCTATAGCCTGCGTGCATGCATCATATCCATAGCCTGCGTGTATACATTATATATCTATAGCCTGAGTGCATACATCATATATCTATAGCCTGCGTGCATACATCATATATCTATAGCCTGCGTGCATACATCATATATCTATAGCCTGCTTGCATAGTGATTGCTATGGATTAGCATATCATCGCAGTGAGACTGCATGTGTAATCGCTATTGCAATCGCAGTTGCGATCCGTAATGAATCAGGCACCAAATGTGCACACTGGACCCTTGTATTTTCTACACATAGCCCCTAAAAAAGTCCACTTTAGTGAACTTATCGAATAAATAATAAATATTACCCTGCACACTGGTAGCTGCAGTTTTACAAAAGTATGGCTAGAAAGCCAATTGTAGCAGAATTAAATGATGGCTCAGACACATGTGGAGAAGAACACTCCCTCATATGGAAAACATCTTGGATTGGTCTCCTCAGCACACATCAAGGGCTAACATCCGAAATTTAGGAGGTGCACTGTAAGTGCACCGAATCCCTACCCTATTAATGCCCCCCCCTTTGAATTGAATAGTGTTTTCAGTTTTTTTGCGTTTTAAAACGCAGCTTGGTTTCATAGACATGAAAGAGGCCTGTGCTTTTCATCGGATTTTGTTCGCCAAATAAGCACGGTTGCAGGTGTACTCGCCACCTGTAAAATAACATGTGCAGAGCCCTATATAATAAAATTATAACAAATGGGCATAGCGCTAGAATATCTGGGAAAAAAATAGGGAGACAACGAACTTGGGGTTCTCTTAATATGTTGGAAAAACAGCCTCAAACGGGTCAGCACTGGGCTGATAACTCTATTTCATCACCAGACAGCTACAAATATCTAGTATGGAAAATGAAAAATGAAGCAAAAGAGAAATAATATTTCACATTTGAAAACTGGCAGGTCATGAAGAAACGACCAGGACATTGTATTTTTCTGTAAGAAAGTGGTGAACAGTTTATTGGAAAATTGCAGTTGTCTCTTATTTTGATACATTTTTTCCTCTCCTAGTATAGTGGGCAGGGATCTTGGTGACAGCCCATTATATTGGGATACTGGGTGTCCTAATCTTGCTACCATTATGCCCACAGCTTGGCAACATCCTAAATAGTGCTTTTCAGCAGAGGTGTGGTAGCCTATGGGCACTCCTTTTTTGTGTCCGCCTCCTTAAAGGGGTCAATCCTATTAGGTGCGAATTGCGAGTAGCGAGTTTGTTTCTTGAAGCTTGCACACTTCACAGCGAAGCGCGCTCCCGAGAATTCTCCAATCCATATAAAAATCCCTATTCGCACCGCTCGCAGCGGAGGGGTGCAAGTTGACTGCCAAATGAGATTTGCGAGAAATGCAAGAAATGTGGGGAGTCCATCCTGGACCCCCCAAAATGGATAATTTCGTTAGCAGGACCATACAGAAGGCTGTTTGTGGGCATTAGGAAGGTAATGTAGCTTTAAATGGTGTCAAATGGCTGATTTGTAGGTTTTTTTTTTAAATGCAAGAAAATGATAAAAAACAAACTTTTTTCATTTAAACTCAAATTAATTAAATGAAAATGCATAAAAAAAGTAGGAAAAAGGGTGATTTGAGGGCACCTTGAAAAATTTTAAAAAATTTATAAAAAATAATTTTTCAACTAAAAAATTATTGTAATTAAATTTCGGGTGCCTAAACTAACTAAAAAGTTAATTTTGGGGTAATTTGAGGAAATTTTTTTTACCCCAAAAATTACATGTCAAGCTAATTGAAAACTTCCAAATGCCTAATTAGTCATTAGGGGGGTGTGGTGTCCACGGGGTTCAACATGGTGTCCCCACATTTTAATCTTAAAATAACGATTTCTCCTTTCCATCTCTCACCCTCAGGGGGGTGCGAATGTAAATATGTGAATTCAGTCTGACTAATTCAGTTCGAGTTGAAAAATTAATTCGATATGCGAATTCGAAGTGAGAATAGCAACTCGCACCTCGCAATTCGCACCTAATAGGATTGACCCCTTAGATTGATTAGATTATTTAGCAAAGTAGCTAATTGAGGTTTGGAGGGACAGGGCTGTCTGACTTTTAGAGCATTGTATATTGGGGTTGTCCTGTCGCATCCAAAGTATAGTACGATCTCCGCTAACTCTGAGCTGGTGCAGAAGTGAAGTCCTTTTTTAGAGAGGAAATAGTCAAAAACCGCAGGGAACTGACCTGAAAATCCACTCTCTCCACCCATTTATCTCATTGCAGTAATCTCTCTCTGCAAAGAGAACTCTTGTGTCTGTTCTACGTTTTCACTTCTCAACTAATGTGGCCAATTTGCTCTGCAATTTGATGCCCACTGACATGAACCAAGGTGTTATGTGCAAATCGAGGTGAACAGCAGATCCAAGGCTACATTTGTGCTGCAAGGCAGCCATTTTGCCCATTGTAAATGACCTTCACAGATTTTTACAGTAACATTGTTTTTTTTGGAAAATGTTATGTTGTACATTTAATAATGAGATAATATACAAATCATTGTTCTATCTTTGCTATCATTTGGTGGGGATAAATCCCAGACTAAACTCTTACACAACTGTTTGCAGAGAAATCTGGCTATTCTTAGGCTGGTGGAAGCAATGTAGGCACCTCCCTTCGGAATGCATAGCCATCAGTCTCTAGTGAAGGCCTCTTCCTCATGCTTCATAACTTAGTAGATGAACATTTTCACCTGCTTTTGTAAAAATTAAGTTTTCGGGCCTTTCATCATACAGGTAACATAGGAGATATCACAGATATCTCCTGCTTACCTTTCTCTACCAGAATGGTCCACTGACCCCATACACTAGTATCACAGATATCTCTTGCTTACCTTCCTCTCCCGGAATCGCCCGCTGTCCCCATACATGAGTATCACAGACATCTCCTACTTACCTTTCTCTCCCGTAATGGTACACTGTCCCCATACACTAGTATCACAGACATCTACTTACCTTTCTCTCCCGCAATGGCCCGCTGTCCCCATACATGAGTATCACAGACATCTCCTACTTACCTTTCTCTCCCGTAATGGTCCACTGTCCCCATACACTAGTATCACAGATATCTTCTACTTACCTTTCTCTGGCAGAATGGCCCGCTGTCCCCATACACTAGTATCACAGATATGTCCTACTTACCTTTCTCTGGCAGAATGGCCCGCAGTCCCCATACACTAGTATCACAGATATCTATTGCTTACCTTCCTCTCCCGGAATGGCCCGCTGTTCCCACACACGAGTATCATAGACATCTCCTACTTACCTTTCTCTCCTGTAATGGTCCGCTGTCCCCATACACTAGTATCACAGATATCTCCTACTTACCTTTCTCTGGCGGAATTGCCCGCTGTCCCCATAAACTAGTATCACAAATATCTCCTACTTACCTTTCTCTCCTGGAATGGCCCGCTGTCCCCATACACAAGTATCACAGATATCTCCTGCTTACCTTTCTCTCCTGGAATGGCCCGCTGTCCCCATACACTAGTATCACAGATATCTCCTGCTTACCTTCCTCTCCCGGAATGGTCCACTGCCCCCTTACACTAGTATCACAGACATCTCCTGCTTACCTTTCTCTCCTGGGATGGCCCGCTGTCCCCATACACTAGTATCACACATATCTCCTGCTTACCTTCCTCTGGTGGAATGGCCCGCTGTCCCCATACACGAGTATCACAGACATCTCCTACTTACCTTTCTCTCCCGCAATGGTCCGAAGTCCCCATACACTAGTATGGGGACAGAGGAGCTTATTCAGACCCGCTCGCTAGATGCGTATGTTCTCTCCCAGCGTATGCAAATTCGGCTAAGTGACGGCATGGCAGGCGATCGCACGGCAAGGCATAAGCACGCCCAGTATGTCTTGGCGTGCGATCGCTTTGTGTATGTAGACGCCCAGCAACCTGTCTTAAGATGCCCACTAGCGAACGTCATCTCCAGGAAGTGTATGCAAGCATCAGTACATCGGGGACCATCGGCAGTGAACGCAGCGCTTGAGGTTGACTATACCCTTCCGCAAGCACTGCGATCACTTCAGTGTGAAATATAACCAGGTGACGTGTACTATGATGCTGCCTGATAATTATGCACGCCTCTGAAACGGCCATGAGGCGCTCGGGTACTCCTGCGTTCGCACCTCCATTCCCCAGTTTATAGTGGCCAGCCCGTCACCACCCGCAAATGGCTTCTCTTGTCACTCACTCTGCTGGGCAGTCTATGGACCGCTTCCCGATCTCTCACACTGGTTCATGCATGCGCATTGCGATGCGTACGCATGCGCAGAAAGTGACTATCGGCCAGCTACGAGCATTCACATCATAGCGAGCGGGTCTGAATTGGCTCCAGAATTCATCAAGCTCCGAAAATACAATATTTTCGGAGCTTGACTGCGGGAACATTCGCCATCTTCAGATGTCGTTGCTCCCGCTACCCGCTCCTCACTGTGAAGCAGTCCTGGCTTGCAAAGAAGGATCCTTTTGGATCCCTTTGCCCCTGTTCGGTCATGCATGCATGCTCCAAAAGGAGCAGTGCAAAGACTAGGGGAGACAGCTGATTTTCGGATCAGCTGTCTTCACACTGGAGCCCGATAATTAACATAATGAATAGAACCCATAGTCTACACTGCATGGCGTAGACTCCGCTCACAGCTCACGCTTTCTTCTTCTCACTCTTTATTTCTACTGCTTATAGATAAGTCTGACTTCCAAAGTGGACACTCTTCTGTCATTAGAGCTTGGCATCTTCAGGCTCTGTGATTCCCATATAAATGTTTAGACATGAGAACATTACAGCTGTACTCTCATTCACAATTGCAGGACAGATTCCCCAGCCTGAGGATACCACTATTTCCTTACTTACAGGCTGCTAGTTGCTTATCTAAGTTAATTGTGCAGTGGAAAGCTGCTGACAGATGGTGTGCGATTGATGGTGCGCTGCGCTGCCGACCCTCGGATACTTTCTCAATGTCCTTCATGCATTTCCATACTCCTAGACTCATAGACCTTGAGGCCCTGCAGGGAGGGGTTTCCAGATGGTGCTCTGAGTTCCCTGGCATAGAACTAGTGTCTGCTACCCTGAAGGCCTGTGTGGTGTTGGACAAGCATATGGTTTCTACTTTATGTGCCGAGATGCAATATAATATTCTGCATTGTTCATTCCAGACTCCTATACTGTGATGTTCAAATGGAGAATCAATATCTTTAAATTGTTTTAAATGTTTACAATAAGAAGCAGACATAATGCCGGATTCAGAGGTGGAAGCAGGAGTGATAGGTGTTACGTTCGGCAGTAGCGGATCCAAGAAGGTATGTATAAGGGAATGGGTATGAAGTTCCAGCAGCTGAATAGCTGCCGGTTCATATCCCGATGTTGGCAGCCCAAAGGGAGAAGATCCTGACAGGGCAGGTAAGTATTGTATCCCTCCCCCTCCCCTCCCCTAACCCTTCCTTAGTGCTGCCTAACCCTAACCTCCCCTCCTAGTGCCTAACCTTAAACTCCCCCCGGGGGTGCCAAACTTTAACCCCCCCCTTACCGCATCCTAAATCTAACCCTCCCGGGGGTATGCCTACCCCTAACCTCCTCACCGGGATGCATAACACTAACCTCCCCCCAAAAAACCTAACCCCGCTACGCTCCCTAAAACTAACCCCCCCCATGGCTATCCCTAAGGGCGGCCTCGTTTGGTCCGCCGTCCTTCGACATTCTGGCATCGGGATTAAGATAGACGTCAGTGTTTCGACGCCTATCTTAAACCCTTGTCGGGATTCTGATGTCAGTATTGAGATCGGCGGCCTACATCCCATTTAAAAGATTCAGGTATGGTCTTTTGCATTAAGGCGCCCAACTGTACTCTCTCAGAGTACAAAGATGCAGCATCGGATCACCGCCATGACCATCGGACATTCTGAGTAACCTTAGGGAACTCGGAATATCCAGCTGCCAAGGCCAGTGAATCTGCATCCGACAATGCAGGCACTGGCTTCGGCACGTATCTCAAACGGGGCCAAAATGCCATAGTTTTGTGCAATGGTCTGCCTCCTCGCCTCCAAATGTCTGCAGACTGTCACTCACCTGACACCTGCAGCCGCACTGAGGGCCTGATTCAGACCAGATCGCAAGCGCTGAGCGCTCGCAATCGGGTCGATGGTGGCCCACAGCGCATGCGCACGATGGAGCCGGCTCCGTCGTGGGCATGCACGAGACCCCGGCTAGCAACGGGCACGTCGCTCAGGGTCTCGCACCAAAGGGGGCGAGCTGTCGTTGTTGAGTGACAGCTCGCCCCCTTAGGTGGGCGGGCCGGAGGGGTGGCTGCCCAAACGGAGGCTTGGGGGCGGCCCCACTGACATCACGAGTGATGTCAGTGGAGAGATTCCAGCTCTGTTAGAGCCAAAATCTCTCTGGGGCCTGCGGCCACGAGATCCTACCACAAGGGTCTCGTTGCAAGCCCAATGGTTGTGATGGTCTTGACCATCGTGAGCATCATCATGGCCGCTCGCAATAGCTGTGGGTGGTCACCACAGCTATGAGAGTGGCCAAGAGGCCGATCCAAAAAAAAAAAAAGCCCGGCCCTGATTCCGAGCAGGCGGCTCAGAATCAGGCCCTGAGTCCGACAATGCAGGACCAGATCTGTACATATGCAGCGCGGCTCCTGCATATGTGCAGATCAAAAACAATCAGCCACTTGCAACCATTATCGCCAGCGTGTCCGGGTCTGTACCAGGCCCATATTATGCTGTCTGAGGCCTTGTGGTATAGTGCAGACAGAGGTTTGGCCAGAGGTACATCACACAGGGGCTCAGTATTCCTTTTCACATCACATGTGAATGGGACTTTTTGAAATTTGTACTCCACTAATTTAAAACTATGAGGCTGATGTATCAAGCTGCATTTCATATAAATAATGCCATTAAACTAAATTTCACATGATAAATGCGATAATGTTGTGTCAGTCATATGTATTTATGGGGCAATGAAAGGTTTTTCATGAAAGATGATTATGCTAATTTCTTGTAGATTGCATAACCAGAAAAATAGTACAAATACAACATTTTCTAATGTATCATTACATTTTCGCAAATACAGTATTTATCGTATTTTCTGTGTCTCAGATGGTGTAGAAATAGCTTTTTCATAAGAAGGTTTAGAAGAGGGGGATCTGAGAGCTTCCCATGTATAAGAGCCCTGAGAGCTTCCCATGTATAAGAAGACCTCCCATGTATGAGAGCCCACCCATGTATGAAAAGACCTCCGATGTATGAAAGCCCACCCATGTATGAGAAGACCTCCCATGTATGAGAGCTCACCCATGTATGAGAGCCCACCCATGTATGAAAGACCACCCATGTATGAGAGCCCACCCATGTATGAGAGACCACCCATGTATGACAAGACCTCCCATGTATGTGAGCCCACCCATGTATGAGAGCCCACCCATGTATCAAAAGACCTTCCATGTATGAGAGCCCACCCATGTATGAGAAGACCTCCCATGTATGAGAGCCCACCCATGTATGGGAAGACCTCCCATGTATGAGAGTCCACCCATGTATGAGAGCCCACCCATGTATGAGAGACCACCCATGTATGACAAGACCTCCCATGTATGTGAGCCCACCCATGTATGAGAGCCCACCCATGTATGAGAAGACCTCCCATTGCGGTGATGGATGCAGCCTGAGGTATAGTTGCACACAGAAAGTCTCGCTATGTCTGCGGGAGGGTCAG